>JAVTVY010046868.1:0-23045 GCA_036873755.1 Hanleya hanleyi
AAAAAGTGAGGATTTTGGCCTGCCAGATATTCAATTCCGGAAACGATTAACTCTGTAGTGGCGAGTAGGTGCGATTGGCAAGCAATCGTTATATCCCCGTTTGAAGAAATGGTTACGTCCAGCAAGGTGATACTATAGATATCAGTTAGTAGAAAGGGAAGAAAAATTACCATGCTGTCAAAAACAGGCGACCTTCCTTATTATGAAATTAGGGAGGGGCCACTTTGTGCGAAACCGTGGCAAGTGTGGAGTGCACCCTTGGCAAAACAAACTGTCTATCAGTCTGATTATACGATTTAATTTAATAAATAGCTAGTCTAAAAGTGTATGAATTATTAGAAAGATTATTGTCAATAATATGCTAGAATGGATCAGATGATACTGCTCTGGGCAAGTAACTTGTTATTATAAAGGCCAAACAAAACAGTGTTTACTGTTACCCGACCCTACCTAGCAAAAATGTGCCGATCTGTCTTTTTGCGACTTCGGCAAGAAAAAATACTGAAATCCAGCAACCCAGTCCATTTCCATGGTCGAGTCCTTATTTTTCAGGTCTAACTTTTTAAACACCCATCAAACACTGAAAGACCTTTGCTGTGATAGGTCGATCACTCGATGCAGCCAACACGGAGATAGCATCCATGTGGTGAAGGTTTGTTGATTTGTAGATAATTTTCCGGTTTAATCGATGATGATAACATGAACATTTGACAGAACACTCGACCACAATTTAATTACACTGGCCTACATATACGGGGAAAAAATTTGAGCAAATTTTTTGCGATGTGCCTACCTAAAAAATTTTTGGAGTAAATAAAAGAAAAAAAGCCTACCTACCTACCCTATTTTCAAAATGCATGTAACAGTAAACACACATATTATTTTGTTTGGCCTAATCATAGATAAAAATCTTATTTATTTTGACCCCTGATATTATGGCCATGTACAAGTAGCTTTCATGTCACAGAATTCTGAAACCCATTGAGATTTTTCTTAATGGAAGACAAATTTCCAGAATTTTCTTGGATAATGTAAGTTTTTTGCAATCTCATTCAATGAATTTGTAAGTGGTACATGTAGGCCTGCTTGGTAATTTCAAGTCTGGATTAAATGTTTACAACTGACAGTCATGACAGTGATGCTAATTTAACGCTAGAGTCAAAATCTGGAGATTGCTAAGGATTTGATGAGGTGTGAAAGACGCCTCAGAAATAAATTAGAACACACGAAATACCAATATGCAAGTTTTAAATACAATTCTGTCCAGAAAAGATACTCAAATGGAAACATTTCATGGGGAGGATTTTTTTTGTAGAGTACCTTAGCAAATTACTGCTGATGTCTAATCTTTGCCTATGAATCACACGGCATGCAAGACACTAAAAGAGTACATATTATACTTACAGTAACCAGGGCTCGGGCAACTGATGATGTGCTAAACTGACGAACCTGAAAATAGAATTCAATAATTATGTTTGAGGAGGTTCGTAGAAATACATATCTTTCCACTGGAATTAGCAGTAAACCTTCCATCAAAGTTCAAGATGTCAGCTCTGGTTACCAGCTGCTGGAATTCCAGCAACCGAGTCCATTCAGTCAGTCAATGTATCATTGTTCACTGAAACTGAGACCACATTAACTCGTCCACTGACATTGGCACGATGCCAACCTAGACGGACGAGTGGACGAGTTTTTTTTCAACAAAGGGGACAAAAGGTTATCAAAGTTTAAAATATGTTTTCAAAATTTCATTATAATCTTTGATGATAATCAATTTGAGTAGTGCAATACAATAGGAATAATGTTTTCATAGGCATGCTCAATGGATATTTTACGCATGGTTAGGGTGGGAAAAAAAATTAATTCAGGGTGCAGGCTTCGCCCTTGCCCTAAGATATAACTTTATAACTGTATTTTTGATAACATACTCAAGTTAATTATTTAGTGATGGTACATGTTTAGTGTAAAATATGTTTTCAAAATTTCATTATAATCTTTGTTGATAATCAATTTGAGTAGTGCAATAGAATAGGAATCAAGTTAATTATTCAGTGATACTGATAGTACATGTTTAGTATATATTTTTTTCTATAATTTAGCAATAGTTAAGCAATATTAGTATAATGGTACACTGGGTACATAGTAAAGTTGATAACTACCACATAGTGATAAAGAAATATTTTTGATACATTAATAGTCCAAGCTTCCGCTGTCCCCTGGCCAACGACGACAGATATTATATTATAGATTGTCTTATGGACAGAGAATTATTGCCTCAAGAAATGCTAAATGATGGCAACCATGACCCTACGTCATGTACGTTGGTACCTTTGTCCCGGTAAAAAACTCTATAAAAATCATCCAGCCGTTCTAATGTGAGGGCTGCATCTAGTGCCAATTTAGTTCCGGAAAACATATGGGCACCCAAAAAATCTGACGCCCAAACTCAAATGCAAGTGTTGTTGTTCAATTTGAAAGGATTTCTCAAGGAAATACTTCTAGAAAAAGTTTATGAAAGCCTCAATATCGATCTGATTACATAGCTGGATATTGAATTTTATGCTAATAAACCTCTATTTTGTGATTGATAAGGGTAATTCCACACTATAGGGGACACACACTCCAAAAATAAATTTCTGACACAAATACATACATCATGTACATACAATTTGAAGTTTATACTTGGATGTTTATCAAGACGATTTTTTTTTTCACTGTTAGCTTATTATTTTATCTCGCCATCTCTTTTAAAGTTAGACCAATATTTTGGCTATTATACACTTATATTGGGGTTAGATATTAACTCTGTCACAGAAGCCATAAACTTTGGAATTACTTTCCCTAATTCACTGCCTACAACAGCTGTGACAGTTCCTTCTGACATCAAAATATAGTGATTCCTGAAGTCAAAGGTATTATGGCTGGAAATTGTCGACAAAGTATGTCACATTTTTTGGGTAACGTCAATTACCAAAAGTGCACTATTTGACTGTTTGAAGAGATTTAAAGGAGTTAGAATTTCGTAAGCATAATTCTCTTACTTTAGGCCATGATTGTCTGTTGTGGTATGTCAGTTCTCTTGGAATTGTTACTGAGGCTGTTCCAGGGTATGTCTTACTTTGTAACGTCAGTTACCCCTCAAGAGGGTGGTAACATCAGTTACCGTGAATAAAACAGACATAAATATTTCAAAATTTTATTTATTTAGGTTTATACTAATTGTTATCTTACATGTAGAAAGTCATACATAATAATTTGTACAACTGTTGAGCTTTACCCATCTGATGCCTTTGAATTTCATCCATGTCATTCCATGGTAACTGACGTTACATTTTGACAGGTTTTTGTGAACTTAAATTAATCTTTAGACTACAGATATAAACATAGGCCAATGATGTTTTGACACACACATACCACGACCAGTGTCTTCTCAATGAGATGCCAAACTTGTTTTCATATTAATTCCTGAGTCCGGATGATCAACTTAAAACTCAGTAACTGACGTTACACAAAATGGACATCATCAAAAACTATGTTTTCTTCTCTTCAATTTGTCTTCAAACGGCCACGTGAAACACAAAACTTTTAATCAGGAAATATTCAACATATGTCACGCAACAGAGGAAGTGAAAGAACAGGACTCTTCATTTTATATTTTAGCCAGTATATTAAAATATTCCGGTCCTAAAAACAACGGTCAAAAAAACACTTAAAACATCCACGGTCCTCGTCTTGACCGCCATGATCTTCGTACAGGTCACATGATCCGCACGATACGTTGCTGATCACGTGACCCGTACGAATATAATGGAGGAGAAATTCAACCAGCCGTTGATGTCTGAAGACTGATTGCAGATGGATGAGCTCTTCACGGCAATCAAACTCTTTGCCAAACTCGATAAAACCAATAGACAGAGAGTTGGGATGGGGTGTTTTATTGCCAGATAGAGCCAAATGATTGACCCATGGAGCCGTGTGATCCCTGAGTGTACATGTAAGTTCATGAAGAGAACTCATGGCTAAGTGTACGAACGAACGAACGAAGCCATGTCGACTTGACTAAGCGGCCCGATGCGCTTCTGTGCTTCCAAACATGAAAAGTTCGGTTGGATGATACAGAAATAATCCGACCTAACAACAGGTTCTTCTTCATTTCATGGAAATCTTTGGTCCAGGAATGATTTAGTTTCCAACAAAGATTAAAAAATGTAGTAAAATTGGTCGCATATTGGTTACACTGGGCTATCCAGGAGTTATTGGTGAAATTGCAACAACAACAACCCGTCCTCGCAGAGGTTGGAATCACTTTTAATACACGTAGCAATTCCTCGTCCATTGTTCAGTGTCAGTACTATACAAGTGGTTATGACCAATAAGCATGAATAGTTTGTCTGTTCTGATCAGGTAGGATAAAGAAAATCAAATGAAATATCTGAAATTTTACCAAATTTCCAAATCTGAAAGAAGCCATGGTTGCAGAGGAAGTGCTCGGAGAGAAGGATTCTGGGATATAAATTGACAGTCTCCGCCATCCGATACTTTTCTGTAAATTCATCTATTCGTACTCCATTTAGGTAATATTGAGGGTGGGACCGAATGACGGAGAACGTAGCCTAACCTTCATCTCGAAGCCGGTGCCGACGAAACGTGCTTGCGAAGTTTGTGGAAGCTAAATAAGCGATGATAAACATTAGATAATCAAATACACACTTGCCGACAGCTTCCCAGGATGCCTTCATACGAAATTGCGTTAATTGTGAAGGCCTTACAAAAGGTATAGCATTCCGGTAAAACAGACTTCAACGTTGGGCACTCCATCGTGGTACACGATGGGCACTGGCCATGCAAGACATGCCGTACAACCCGTTCACATGGTCCCTTGTACAAGTGTTACATAGTCACTGGCAACCTTCCCTCTTGATTACTCTACTTGGAGGGCGGGGGGTGGCGGTAATTTCACAGCTTCTATCCCTTCAGTTAGACGATGGCTGGATCTAATATCTGACAGCCAGACAATTTGTCAGATATTAAAATTCATCTGGCAAAAGCGTTACAGGAAGTTCAGACTATTACATGAGATTCGGGAGAATCAGTAGAAATAGTTCAGCAAGCTTACCCTAACGACAGATCCTGAAGGATCTTGGCGCCCACCATTGTCCGATAATTGTAAGCTAATGACTAGAGGATCTTTTTGTCCATTGTTACTAAGAACAAACGATTGATTTGTAATTTTGTTTACAGAATTTCGAATCTGAGCGAAAAAGGGACACTGAAAAACACCAAGATAATCTAAGTTTCAGGAGTTTCAAGATTTATAGAAACTGTACTTATGTTGGTTGTTATAATACAAGAGAGATGAGCAAAGTTAGTCTGAAAGTGAATGTACATGTACAGAGGATCGTTCGCCATTGTTTTGTAGTATTTTTTTTATTTATTTTTTTGCACGTGTCCTCATTGGGTACTGGAAGCGAAGACCAATCTCTTTGACACTTTGGCATGAACTATGAAACATACTTAAGATTTTATAATTAGGAACGAATGCTAATTCTGTTCTGTTTATTGGGCTAGTTTGAGATATCTCTTTTAAGATACCATGCTCGAAAATAGTAAGATGGTACAAGGGATCCGGTCCACGCAGTAATGTTTAAACTTCAAAAGTGCCTGAATCCTGATTATCTCCCTTGGATCGAAACATGCAGTAGTCTACAGTTGTCGAGTTGTGACGTTGAGTCACAAGAGTGACGTCTCTTCATGTAGCTGACCCGCCGGCAGATGAAAGGGTGGAGCAGTTCACTTGCTACTGCATGGACTAAAGAAAATTGATTTAAAATTTGAAGAAATACATTTTAATTCCGAATTATTTGAACTCCTTGATATGGAAGATGAGGGTATGGATATTCTCTATAGTCAATATATAGAATATGCCCCACCGTTTGATCCGCCGACTCTTGTGATGCAACGTCACAACTCGAGAATACCGTATTAATTTGAAGCGTAACTTGGATTTTCGAATCGGACCAAAAAAGGTATCTTGCACTACTAGGCCCCATGTGGGACCTGTGTACCAAATTTCAGAAAGATCCATGAAATATTTCTTGAGAATTCACGATAACAATGTTTCAAGGGGAAATTCAAGATGGCCGCCTTGTGGTCATATTGGATTTTCGATTCGAACCGAAAAAGGTATCGTGCACAACTAGACCATAACTTCGGCATAAGGGGAACCTGTGTACCAAATTTGAGAAAGATCCATGCAGTACTTCCTGAGAAATGATGATAACAAAGTTGCATGGGAAAACCCAAGATGGCCGCCTGTTGGCCATATTAGATTTTCGAATCGGACCAGGAAAGGTATCTTGCACAACTAGATGAAAAGGAGAACCTGTGTACCAAATTTAACGAAGATCCATGCAGTAGTTCCTGAGTAATCGCAATAACAAAGTTTCATGGGGAAATCCAAGATGGCCGCCCGGCCTGATGGACATATGGCATTTTGGAATCGGACCAGAAAAGGTATCTTGCACAACTGGACCACAACGGGAGCCTGTGTATCAAATTTGAGAAAGATCCAGGCAGTACTTCCTGAGAAATCACGATAACAAAATTTCATGGGGAAGTCTAAGATGGCCGCCTGGTGACCATATTGGATTTTCGATTCGGATCGAAAAAGGCATCTTGCATATCTTGACCCTAAGGGGAACCTGCACCAAATTTGAGAAAGATCCATGCATTACTTCCTGAGAAATGACGATAAGTTTTCATGGGGAAATCCAAGATGGCTGCCTGGTGGCCATACTGGATTTTCAAATCAGACCAGGAAAGGTATCTTGCACAACTAGACCCTAAGGGGAACCTGTGTACCAAATTTGAGAAAGATCCATGCATTACTTCCTGAGAAATGACGATAACAAAGTTTCATGACGAAATCCAAGATGGCTGCCTGGTGGCCATATTGGATTTTCGAATCGGACCAGAAAAAGAGAGTATCTTGCACAACTAGACCCCAAGGGGAACCTGTGTACCAAATTTGAGAAAGATCCGTGCAGTAGTTCCTGAGAAATCGCGATAACAAGGTTTCATGGGGAAATCCAAGATGGCTGCCTGGTGGCCATATTGGATTTTCGAATCGGACAAAAAAGGTATCTTGCACAACCAGACCCCAAGGGGAACCTGTGTACCAAATTTGAGAAAGATCCATGCAGTAGTTCCTGAGAAATCGTGATAACAAGGTTTCATGGGGAAATCCAAGATGGCTGCCTGGTGGCCATATTGGATTTTCAGATCGGACCAAAAAAGGTTTCTTGCACAACTAGACCCCAAGGGGAACCTGTGTACCAAATTTGAGAAAGATCCATGCAGTAGTTCCTAAGAAATCGCGATAACAAGATTTCATGGGGAAATCCAAGATGGCTGCCTGGTGGCCATATTGGATTTTCGAATCGGACCAAAAAAGGTATCTTGCACAACTCGACCCCAAGGGGAACCTGTGTACCGAATTTGAGAAAGATCCATGCAGTAGTTTCAGATGGCTGCCTGGCGGCCATATTGGATTTTCGAATCAGACCAGAAAAGGTATCTTGCACAACTAGACCCCAAGGGGAACCTGTGTACCAAATTTGAGAAAGATTCATCCAGTAGTTCCTGAGAAATCGCGATAACACGGTTTCATGGGGAAATCCAAGATGGCTGCCTGGTGGCCATATTGGATTTTCGAATCAGACCAGAAAAGGTATCTTGCACAACTAGACCCCAAGGGGAACCTGTGTACCAAATTTGAGAAAGATCCATAAAGTAGTTCCTGAGAAATCGCGATAACAAGAATTGTTTACGGACGGATTGACGGACGGACGGACCACTGACGAAAAGCGATTTGAACAGCCCACCATCTGGTGATGGTGGGCTAAAAATATGAAATTTGATTTTGTGATCTTGACATGCGTAGGGTTTAGCCGTCGAATCGAAAATTTCTATTACAAAATTTCTGCCACCCGACCTGATTCAGGTTGGTCAAATTTCTGCTTCAAAAAGTTAATTAGGTCTACCACTTTGTGCTCGTATGGATAGAATACATATTTGTCAACACCTTCCCTTGTTCATTTATTTCCTCTGTTCAGCTCCTTTCATTTCCAAAAACAGCTAAAGAAAAGAACAAAAATTATCGAGCTAATGACTGGGTTGACTGAGTGTTTTTTTTGTTTTTTTTTTTGTTTTTTTGACTTGTTGAATTTAGATGGTGTCACATGGGAGTGACGGGAGAAGATATGGCAAAGGAAAAATGGCAAATCGGCAACTGGACAAAATGGCAACCTGGTAACATGGCAGTGGACAAAAATAACAATGGAATATTGATGGATTTAGGGCATTCAGGGTATTATTTAATATTTGCAATACAGCTCTTAAGGACCTTGAGGTGTATGTAAACTATGCATGTACCTGAATTATAGGGTAATTCCCCTAATAAATTGATCACCTGAAGTGATATTTGAGGTAGTAAAACAGAAGGGTGATTGATTTATAGCAAATGACTGAAAAGTGTCCGTTCCCATAAGTGGAGGAATCAGCGATGGTGTGGGTAATGGATTTGAAGAATTACCATATACCTCATGAAGTTTGTCAGAATATGCGTGAAAGTAACAACACTTGTTGACTTAGTTCAGCAAGCTAAACCCTACTGACAACGTTGTCAATATCACAAAATTAAATGTCAGTAGGGTTAAGCTTATTGTCACTAATTTACCTATGCCTCAAGTACACCTCATTGAGTGAACTAGCTTCTTCAGGACGCTAATAAATTATCATAATATGTAACACGTTTGTATAATTTATGGAGAAAATATGTGTTGCACCATGGAATCCACATTTCAGATTGTATATCACCAACTGGGAATAGTTGTCATGTGTTTCTTAAACACTATGATCAAATGGAATCATCTGTGTGGTAATCATAGGTATCTCACTTGTGGGAGAGTGTTCTTGAACTGGCTCACACAACTTACTATTACTGATCCGGGTAAGCGAGAATGTCGTGACGTCATTGACGAGTTGGACCCAAGTGAGACCTAAGTAACCCACTCGCTGAGCGGAGTAGTAGAGTTAAAAATGGCGACCGCAGTCAGCCGATGACATCCGAAGAAACGCGACCTCTTGATTTAAATGAATGGACACACTCCGCTCGGTTCTAACTAAAATTGTTGAATCTGAAGTGACGAATGAATATGATTTCGATTACAAATTTCATTAATTGTATGTTTTTCAAGCTTTGCTGACATGAGGAGTCTAACATCATTTGAATGTGAAGCTTAATCGGGTAATCTGTGCTCTTTCTTACTCGACTCGAGAATGACCTTAGAGGTACGGTCGAACTCGCCGCTTCTGTAAAAGTTTCCTGTTTCCCCACACCCACTCCCCCCCCCCTACCACCACCTTCCCTATCCTTCAAGAATGTTGCGATACTGAAAAAATTGCATGCTGAAGTGTGTTGTGTCAAAATATGTCCACTAACCCCCACAAGCACCAACCTTCAGTATTACACTCACATGTCATTGTTGTTAAGGTGGCAATAGTTTGTTCTCATGTTCTCAATTCTTCGTTTGGGGCCTGTGGGGCTTCCGGGGATTGAACTGGGGTATCATTGTGCACATCCCACTGTGCCAGATCATGGGATTAACCTGGTGTGTCGCTGTGCACACCCCAGGTCATGGGATTAACCTAGTGTGTCGCTGTGCACACCCCAGGTCATGGGATTAACCTAGTTTGTCGCTGTTCATACCCCAGGTCATGGGATTAACCTAGTGTGTCGCTGTGCACACCCCAGGTCATGGGATTAACCTAGTGTGTCGCTTTGCACACCTCAGGTCATGGGATTAACCTAGTGTCACTGTGCACACCCCATGTCATGGGATTAACATAGTGTGTCACTGTGCACACCCCAGGTCATGGGATTAATGTAGTGTATCGCTGTGACCCCAGGTCATGGTATTAACCTAGTGTGTCGTCGTGCACACCACAGGTCATGGGATTAATCTAGTATGTCATTGTGCACACCCAGGGCATGTGATTAACCCTGTGTGTCATTGTGCACACCCCAGGTCATGGGATTAACCTAGTGTGTCGCTGTGCACACCTCAGGTCATGGGATTAACCTAGTGTGTCGCAATGCGCACCCCAGGTCATGGGATTACCCTAGTGTGTCATTGTGCACACCCCAGGTCATGGGTTTAATCTTATCTAGTGTGTCGCTGTGCACATCCCAGGTCATGGGATTAACCTAGTGTGTCGCTGTGCACACCCCAGGTCATGGGATTAACCTAGTGTGTCACTGTGCACACCCCAGGTCATGGGATTAACGTAGTCTGTTGTTGTGTACACCCCAGGTCATGGGTTTAATCTAGTGTGTCATTGTGCACACCCCAGGTCATGGGTTTAATCTAGTGTGTCGTCGTGCACACCCCAGGTCATGAAAGGATTAAGGGCTTCAGCTCCTCAGAGAGCTTGTTCTAAGAGGTGACTAACTGGGGCACTGGGTCTCGGGTGTGAATAGAATATATGTTCCATTTGTCTTGATATGACTGGTATATTGTTGAAAGCAACGTTAAATCATACTCACTCACTCATTCTTTGTTCGGGTTCATCCACATGCATATACTTTTGTATTTTCAGCCAGAGTTGGGAATGGCCTTAAAACGGACATGTGAGAATATAATGCAGAGAGGTGGCATTGTACGATCAATGGAGAATCTTGGCACTCGACAGCTACCCTTCAAGATGACAAAACAGGGAGAAAGATATTCAGCTGCGAAGTGAGTCTACTTTTTCCGTACAAAATAATTTTTTAATTCACAACATGGTATATACATGTATGCATGAAATATCACTTGGCAGCAGAACTCTCAGATTGGTGGAAAAAGTTGTCTATTGTGACAACTGTGATGTCCAAATTTTGTCAATTGCTGAAAAAAAAGGCAGCTGCAAAAAGTGCCTGATGTGACATCACACAGAACGCCATAAGGCCAGTGACGTCATGTTAGAACTCCTCACAGATGATTGAATCTTTCAAAACAGTGCCTGGCGTTGAAGGTTATGACGTTTGAAATGTCATTGGACACTGCCTCCAGCTGCCTTTTGTGATTTGTTGTTTGGGCAGTAGACAAAATCGAACATACTTACAGTCGTGTAGTAATTGTTATATAAATTACCTGGTTTCCCCACTAAATGGACAACTCTGCCGCCAAGCATTAATTTTTAAATATTTTTAAAATGAGCGAATTAGCTCTTAACAAATCTTCCGAGTCTGCCAGATTAGCAAGAATGGAACTAAAATGTTTCATATATGCAAGTTTTTAAAGTGAACAGTAAGCCTCATCTTCTACTGATAACATCAAGGGGGATAACGCATGTGTTGTAGCTTGAGTTCTCCCCCCTTGGTCTATATTTTATGTACGTACTAGTAACATGTTTTGAGTTGTTCTCAGCTTTGATGATGGAAACTGGAATCCACCTAAAAAAATAAAAAAATGATTTTAGGTCTAACTTTACCAAATAACAAACACAATCAAAGTTTGAAATGAGAATTTTTCCATATTTTTCCTTGTGAGTTGGTCATATTGCGTTTAATTAAACAGTTCTTGAAAACCTCTTTTTATTACTCATATTTCAGCTACTTCATCATCAATTTTGACAGTTCACAGACTACACTACAGGATCTAAGCAAAGAGTTGAAGAGGGACGATGATGTGATCAGACAGACTATAATAGCTAAAGCAGAGTTTGTTCCGCCGTGTCGACTGACAGACGAAGAGTGTAACTTTGGGGAACTTTCTAACCCTGACCACGAGAAGAGAATCTGGAGAGGCGCAATTCTCAAAAGTCTAAAACTCAAACGAGTGGACAAGAATAAAGATAAATAGTGATCATTCATCGTGTGACTGTCAACTAGTAGTCCTGCTCATAGATCCTTCATCTTGTCATAGATCATTTACAGTCATCAACACCACTCATCCAAATTTTACCATCATATGCAGGCATGCCATGGCAGAATATGAGTTTGATATAACCATAAGATCAGTCGTAATTATTAGTAGTGCCGAATCATATTCGTGACCTCATGGGCACTCCAAATATACCCGCCCCGTGGGGCTTCCGGAGATTGACCTGGGATGTCGTTGTGCACACCGCATGTCATGGTAAGAATATGCCTCAGCTCCCCAGAGAGTTTGTCGTAAGAGGCGACTAACTGAGGCACCCGTGGGGTTCCCGGGTGTGAAAAGGAATGGGACCCCACCCGTGTGGTTCCCGGGTGTGAAAAGGAATAGGACCCAACGTCGTGATATGACTGATATATGTTGAAAGCGACGTTAAATCATATTCACTCACTCACCAAATATACCCATATTTGAGCAGTTAGAAGCCAGGCATCGTGTCATATATTTCATCCCCTTGGATCTCTGCTGTAAATATCGGTGAATGTTTTGACAGGAGTGACGCCCACGTGTCATTTCATCAATGACATCAAAGAGATCGTCCAACATCTTGTTCTCATAATAAACTTGGCTTCTGTCTGAACACAGTGAATCACACTGCAACACCATCAGTCCATTGGTTTGAACAGACAGTCGATTTAAAGATGAATTGCAACGATTTTCATGTTTCTGTTTTATATTCTTCATGGGTTGGTTATTGATCTAAATATCAGCCTATCCACTTTGTTAGGGTTAATTTTAAGTAGTTGGTCTCCTTGTAGCATTAGAAAAGTTCTCCAAAGTTGGTATCTCAAGCCCGGTTGATTTCAGAAATGAACTGTATCACTCATCTACCCTTGTTTGACACTCGGGCTGGTTTGTGACGTCACATCAGACCACCTGGCCAGACCTCAGTACTTGTAATGTTCAGTCTTCGGGATGCTGGTCTGACATGACATCAGAATCAAGGAAAGATAAGCAATGATGGTTTGTAAAACGGAATTCAGCTGGGCTTTGGGATGGTATCAACTTTACAAATGCCTTTAAAAGACAAAAATACTCCAAATTAGACCAATCAAATTAGATTCACTGATATTTTTATCATTATTCAACCAATATAAAAATAAAAATCTAAAAACCTTTACAATTCACCTTCAATAGTTCCACAGTGTGCTCTTGCATGCATGGGTGATAGAGAGTATCCATACGTGCTTATGGAGGATGAGTTTGACGTGCCACCAAAAAAATGTTCTTCTACTATAAATTGATTTTCAATGATGCTGGAATGCGATGCAAGTCGGAAGTAAAATATGTCTGATTGGTACATGTACTTGTACTTTGCTGTAGATCAAAAGAGAGTGAAGGACAATCCTTGACACCATGGTTTTTGTCTCCAAAATTGGTGATATTTCCCTCCATAAAATCAGTGGATCAAATTTATTACAACATGAAATTGACAACATGACAATAATCCATCATTCTTCTTTATTATTTTAGAGTTTAGAGGGTGATTAAATTTATTGGGATGACTGATTGAGTTTTGTAATAGTCTGATTGAATTATTTAAGAAATAATGTTTTCATAGGCTTGCTCAATGGTTATTTTACGCACGGTTAGTGTGGGAAAGTTTATATTTTAGGGCATGTGCGAAGCCCCCGCCCTAAAATTTATAAACTTTCCCACACTAACCGTGTGTAAAATAACCATTGAGCACGTGCCCCGTGGGGCTTCCGGGGATTGACCTGGGATGTCATTGTGCGCACCGCAGGTCATGGTAAGAATAGGCCTCAGCTCCTCAGAGAGCGTGTCGTAAGAGGCGACTAACTGAGGCACCCATGGGATCCCTGTTGTGAAAAGGAATAGGACCCCACCCATGTGGTTCCCGGGTGTGACAAGGAATAGGACCCAACGTCGTGATATGACTGAAATATAGTTGAAAGTGACGTTAAATCGTATTCACTCACTCACTTACCCATTGAGCACGCCTATGAAAACATTATTTCTATTTTATTGCACTACCCAAATTGATTATCAACAAAGATTATAATGAAAAGTTGAAAACATATTTTAAACTCGTCCGCTGATGCTCCCGTCTCGGTTGGCATCGTGCCAATGTCAGTGGATGAGTTTATGTGGTCTCTCAAATGGGGAGTGATACTGTCAGCTGTGTGGAAATTACGTGGATATATGTCTATTTGTGTTGCTTTGTTAATCAATTTCACGATGGAAACAACAATTAAACTTGATAAAGGCAATTCAGCTTGTAATTTATTTGTTTGTTTCATTCAATTGTTACTTGTATGAAAGCAGACGTCCGTTTCCTCATCCGACTTGTGAAATGAAATCTCCCAATGAACACCTGCACTTGACAGGTGTTGATTTCACATAACCATGCTAAAATGTGTAATAATTGCATGATTATCTCGATGTTATTGACATAAGTGTTATAGAATGGAGGATTTACCATTGTTGAGCAAACCCACGACGCGTTGTTGAAGTTATTAAAGGTGAATACAAAGATTTTTGTACGCCTGCCAAAAGGCGGACGTATTATGTGATGGCGGTTTCCGTCTGTCTGTCCGTCCGTCTGTCTGTCCGTCTCTCATGTCCGATCTATATCTGGGACAGTTTTCTATCCACATTTCCAATTTTTGGCGAGTGGATACCTTATGAGGAGACGATGTGTCGTGTACCAAAATGAAGGTCGAGGTCAGAGGTCAAGGATCACTGGCCTGAAAAACAGGAAATCAATGAAGTGTTCGTGTCCGGACTATATCTATGAACGTTTTTTATCCACAGTCGCAATTTTTTGTGAGTGGATATGCTAGGTGGAGACGATGTGTCGCGCATCAAAATTGAGGTCAAGGTCAGAGGTCAATGGTCACTCTTGGCTAAAAATCAGGAAATCATTGACAGTTTTCCATCTACAGTTCTAATTTTTGGTGAGTTGATGTCCTAGGGGGGAACGATGTGTTGCATACCGAATGTAGGTCAGTGTCAGAGGTCAAAGGTCAGTGTGATCGAAAAAGCAGGAAATCATTAAAAATTTCAAAATTTTTGTGAGTGGATTCAGTAGGGGGAAATGAAGTGTCAAAAAAATGAGGTGAAGGTCAAAGGTCGCCGTGACCCCAAGATCAGGAAATTATTAAAAATAACATTTTTTTGTGTCAGTAGGTACATTAGGGGGACACGATGTGTCACCTACCAAAAATTAGGTCCAGGTCAAAGGTCACTGTGACCCAAAATCAGGAAATTATTAAAAATAACATTTTTTTTGCTAGATACATTAGGGGGACATGATGTGTCACATACCAAATGTAGGTCAAGGTCAAAGGTCAAGGTCACCGGGACCCCAAAATCGTGAAATTGTTAAAAATCATGATTTTTTGTGTCCATTGAGGAATTACGGGGAGACGGTTTGTCATGTACCAAAATTTAGGTCAAGGTCAAAAGTCAAGGTCACTGTGACCCCAGAATCAAGAAATCTTTAAAAATTTCTTTTTTTTTGTGTCCGTAGATACATTAGGGGGACATGAGTTACGTACCAAAATGCAGGTCAAGGCCGAACGTCAAGGTCACTGTGACCCCCAAAATCATGAAATTCATAAAAATCATGATTTTTTGTGTCCATTGATACATTGATCGTGTAAATGTGATGTTGCGTTCTGTTCATTCATCCATTAACATTTGTTGTCCATGCGATATCTTTAGTTTCAA
Organism: Hanleya hanleyi; assembly: GCA_036873755.1. Classification (NCBI taxonomy): domain Eukaryota; kingdom Metazoa; phylum Mollusca; class Polyplacophora; order Lepidopleurida; family Hanleyidae; genus Hanleya; species Hanleya hanleyi. The sequence goes on from JAVTVY010046868.1 coordinate 15,675, forward strand.
GGTATGAATTGGTACCAAACTTTGAGCATACCTAACTCGCATGGCAAAGAGGAGCCAAACATTTTGAGATCAATTTGGCAAAGGTCAAGGTCACAGTCCCCCAAAACTGAATCAAATTTAGTTGACAATATGTGTTAGGTTGGAATATTCAGAGTTCTTTCCCCTACACGTATATGGCATTTGTTCTGTGGAGGTATCTCCCATGTTTGAAACCGCTACATTTAGTTAAACTATTGTAAAATCAAAAACATACATTTACTAATTTATGGGGAGAGGGGTCATTTATGAACTTCATACCTGTTTCTTAACTCAAGAACTCGCCCGTAAGGAATCCATTTGTGAGAAAACTACTATTTTCTTATGTTGTCGATTTCAGTGTGGGATATGTGAGCTCTCAGCTCTTGTTTCAAGGTCAGCTAGTTACCAAGAGTTAAGCCCATTTTAGTTATCATTCAATATAAGATGTGATATAGAATAGAATAGAATAGAATAGAATAGAATTTATTAACCAATCAGGTGCCCACGTGGAGCGTACAATCAATACCCCTCCCCCCTTTCTTTGATACAATTGATTCAAACAAACATGTACAACACACAATAAAGTTACAAATTTCTCCAACACTGAGATCTGTTTACCATTATGAGGATCAAAGGCTAACTAGCGTTTATGAGACATGTTATTATATAATACATGTACAAATAAAGCTACCCGGAAAGTTCAGACTCACGTCGCAAGACCATAACATGACAAATAAATTTTGATAGTGCAAAACACACCTCAGAGTTACCACTGCTAAGCAGCCAGATAAACTGGTTTGGGGACGACAACAAGTTAACATTTGCACAAGATTTGCTTGCTGTTTCGTTTAAAGAAAGGCGAATATTACTATATTTATTACAATTAATTAATACATGAAATTCATCTTCGATCTCATTTGGACAGAAGGAACAAGTTCTGTCGTTAATAGGTGTATTATTATACCGCCCATGTTCTATAGATAATCTATGACAGCTTAGCCTGAATCTAGATAATTCCTGTCTATATTCAGCACACTTAATAGTATTAAGATAGGTTTCCCTATGAAAATGAGACTTAAAAAGTTGATAGGTCCTAAGTTTCACACCGGAGAACTGATTATGAAACTGTTTCACATCTGTAAGCATATTAGCACAAGAATTAGAGAGTTCAATTTTACATTTCCATAAATAACGATATTTCTCCGCTAGACAGCGTGATACTTGTTTCGATAAGCACTTAGGACTTATACCAACATTTCTAGGGGATAAATGAGATATATTCAAAGTAGAAAATAAAGCTTCCATATCCCCCACCCAAGACTGAGCACTTTCACCATATAGATCACATGATAAAGAATAAGCCTCAGCTAAAAGGCTATCATCATGTAAGGATTCGATTCTTGACCAATATCGGGCTTGAGACCTAAGGATATCAAAGGTAATTGGTAGCCTGCCGAGTTCTCCACGAACAGCTTCATTACTGGCTTTAGAGTGTACACCTAAAATATATTTACAAAATTTAAGATTAAGTTTCTCGGAGGGAATGTCCTCAAGGGATCTCATAAGATAACCATCACCCTTCTGAAGCAATCGTTTACCATTCATACAACCCCAAATTTCTGCCCCATATAATGCCGCTGGTTTTACAGTATGATCAAAAACATGTAAGGAGGTATCTATGCTGGGTGTGGTTACTCCAAAGGACTTGATCAGGTGAAAACAAGACTTCAACCCCTTTTTGTATACATCATGTTTTGCAGCTGAGAAAGATCCGGACTGATGAAAAGTTGTTCCTAAGTAATTATATGTCTTTACTTGATCAAGAGTATTCCCACAAAAAGAAATATTTGTCTTTACTGATTTACCGGATCTAGTGAATACCATAACCTTTGTTTTGTCAATATTAAGATTTAAATTCCACATGGTACAATATTTCCCTAATTTATTCATAGAATTTTGCAAGCCCTCCTTTGACTCGGATAATAACACCAAGTCATCGGCATATAGAAGGCTACTTATTTTACTTGTTTTAAGATGAACTGGACAGCAGGAATCATCGAAGATACCTGGCAGATCATACAAAAATATTTTAAAAAGGTTTGGACTAAGATTGTCCCCTTGTTTTACACCAACGAAAGATTGAAATTCATTTGACAGATTATTGCCAATTTTGACTTGCAAAGTAACACTCCTGTACATACTTTCAATAATTCCATAGAACAAAGGAGGAACACCAACCATTTTTAATTTATATAAAAGGCCATCATGCCAAACACTGTCGAATGCTTTTGAAAAGTCAATGAAGCATGTATATAAAGGAACCTTAAGTTTATGGTTATATTTGTCAAGTAAGGATCTAATGACGAACATGTGATCAATTGTCCGCTTACCACTAGTGAACCCAATTTGCTCTTTTGGAATAATATTATTCCTAATTAGGTAGTCTTCAAGTCGCTTATTAAGGACACTGTTGAACAATTTGCCTATGCAGCTAGTAACGGTTATTCCCCTAAAATTATTTGGATCAAGTGAGCTACCTTTCTTATATATAGGAGCTACATAGCCTTTAGACCATCCCTTAGTTTAAACAGAATGAGTAAATACAAGGTTAAATACTTTACTTAAACATTGTAGAAAACAGTTTTGACCACATTTAATCATTTCATTGAGTACATTGTCTAGACCACATGCCTTATTGGGCTTTAAATCCTTAATAGCAGCTTGGATTTCCTTATCACTAACACGAAAATCCAATTCATTAAAGGTGGGCAGGTCAAAACTAGATGACCTGGAACTTAAATCAGCTGACCCAGTCGATTGTTGCTGACCTAGTTTCTCGAAGTGACCTAGCCAGTCACCTGAACTAATACCATCTAATTTATTATCTAATGGTCCCTCCTTACGGATATCTTTCAAAAGTTTCCAGTAAGCACTGGGATTGTCAGTTTGCAGATCATCAAGTTGCTGCATTAAATTTTCTTTGAACTGACGGCGTTTAATTTTTTTACATTTACGAAATTCCTTAAGACATTTAAAGAAAGAGGATCGAATAAAGGGCTCCTTTGGATATTTGCACAATAACCTTGCCTTATAATCAAGATTTTCTGAATTTCATAGAGTGTTTTATCAAACCATTTCGGTTTGATACGTTTCTTGGAATTGTCATGTGGAATTTTTTTCTTACATAATGATTTTGATGCAGCTTTCAAAAATATTTCACTGAGCTGAGCTGCTGCACCTTCAACACTACCGGAAGTAAACTCAGCTTGCATCAACTCTTTAATTTGCTGTTGTAGCTCAGCTGATAATAAAGCAGCTTGAAATAGCTGTGGAGATATTTCATCCCATGTAAATCTATTTGGCATTTTTTGTAATGGCGATGACCGCCTACAGACTGGAATGTGATGGTTAACTTTTACAGTAACCGAAATTTGACTGTGATCAGACAAATGGCCAACTAGAGGCATGACATGAAAATACTTAACATCATTATTGACAAGTAGCTCATTTGACACCAGTACATAATCTACAACACTGCTGCCAAGATACTGATGGCAGGTAAAATAGCCGACGGAGTCACCTAACAGTCTTCCATTAAGTATCCTTAATTGACTGGCTATACAACAATTAAGTAATTGCTGACCCCTGGTATTAAGTACAAGATCTTGAGTGACACGATCTGGCGGAGGGATATCACATACATAGTCATCATATAGATTCATAGAGGAATTAAATTTATCGTTCTCTATGAAATCTAGATCTGTAGCAGTTCTAGCGTTAAAGTCTCCACCAAGGAGAATTTTACCCAAAGAAGAGTATTTCTCAATACACTGTTCAAGATTCTCAATATAATCATGACACACCCTTTTACTATAGGAGGAATGTGGTGGAGGGAAATACACCGCACAAACATATATGTCTTCCAACATTCCAAAATAACATTTACACAGTTTAAACCATATACAGTCATCCTTTTTTTCGAGGATTGTAATCCCTCCTAAAATAGAATTTCTGATAAGAATAGCTATCCCACCAGAGTATTTCTTAGCTCTTTTTGCACGTGGTCTAGGATTTTGAAATGGTGTAAACCCATCTATATCAAACTTGAAATCTGGACCACAATGCGTCTCTGATAAACACATGACGTCACAGTTACTAAGTGATGAAAGGAATGATTGATCATAAAGTTTGTTACAGTCATGGATAACCATACCTTCAATATTCCAGAAGGATAAACGTAATGAGGATAGTCTAACCATGGTAAAAAATCACAAATGTTTAAAAATTAATTGTAGTATCTGGACCGATATCGCCCCATATTTTTTTCCTTCCAGGAACTGGGTTCACCACACACGGAACTATTTAAATTGTTTTGGCGAAACCATCCAGCATTGTAGTTGTCAGGGTTCTTTCTAGATGAGTCAATGTAGATGTCTCGATCCCTTCTATGCGACGCTGAATCCATGAACCCGGACCTATAGGATGGGTTGTCCGTGTGTTGTCCATACTCAAATACACGATCATCTGCAACGTCGTTATAGCCCTGGTTATCAGATTGGTAATGTCGCTGGTCTCGTTGGTACTTGCTTCTGTAAGGACCATCCTCATAGGAAGAGTAATGATGCGGCTGTTGAACATACGGTGTTTGTGAACGCTTGCGTCCACTGACAGAGAGATTCAGCGAGCGCTGGATAGCCACTCGGAGATTCATGGCCAACATGCTGGTACCCTCATTGGAAAGATGGAACATATCCTGGTCCACGAACTGTTCCTTAAGAATGCCTCTGGATGAGAGATTGGTATTGTCACATACCTGAATGTGATCTTCGTGTAGATACATATGCTGGAGAGCTACATTTACTTCATAGATTAATCTGTTCAACTCAGCATCATCGTTCCTGCAAATGCCAAGGGAAACCACTATCTTCGAAGTTGGCCACTTTATCTGAATTTTTTTCAGCAACGTTGACATTTGATCGGCGCATGATGAGCTGGTGGCAGACTTAACATCATTGGTAATAAGATGAGTCACAATGCAATCATATTTCCTTGTATCAGCGGCATCGATGAAACGCGAAGCCCCATCGATGGTATAAACTACCTGTTTAGTTATTTCACAGTCTCTGATGAGACGACGAGTGTCAATATCTTTCAGGTGCGAGTTTCCCAGTAACAGCACACGGGGACGTCTGGACTCTTCTTTGGGCAAAGATGTACCAAAATACTGTTGCCCCTTATATACAGGTTTTTCCGATCCAGATAAAACAGTCCTCGGGGACTGAGAAGAAGAGAGTGTGGAGACTGACGTTCTGCGATTATCTCCAGTCACAACACTAGCACAAGAAGCTGCAGGTTTATTTGATCCCCACTTAACAGTCAGTAGTTCCTGAGTCTTTAATTGCCCCGAGTGGACCTTTCCGACGAGCGAAGTTAGATTGGCTATGCTTGTGTTAGAGTTTTCCTCCACAGACTGCTTACTATGGAGGACATCATGCATTTTTTGCTGACTGTTTTGTACTTTCTCTAAAAGAGATGTCATATTGTTTATCTTCCCTGTGTTATGCTCAACTTGAGACTTCACCTTGTTGATATTTGTTACAACTTCAGCTCCAGTGTTTTTTCCCAACTTTTCATTTGCCAATAAGCTTTGTTTGAGTTCACAGTTCTCATCCTTGAGGACCTTGCACAGAGATTCAACCTGCACTCTTCTGTCAAGTTGATCAGTCAGATTTGCTTCCAAGTTTTGAATTTTTGAGGACTGGTCCGATTCGAGCTGTTGCTCAGTGGAAGCGATCAGTTTGCCTTCTAATGCTTGTATAGACGAGACTGTATCTTGCTTTACCTCGGAGACAAACTGTGAAAGAATAGGAGTGAGATCTGCTTTAATATTCTTTTCCTCAAGAGCCTGTATGTGGGAGAGAGTTTCCTGTTTCATTTCCAATGTTGTGGCTGTTAGGGTCTCTATCGCCTTGCCAGTAGATTCTACATCAGATAGTTTGTCCACAGTATGCGACGTAGATTTTTGAAACTGAAGAATTAAGTCCAATTTCTCCAGGATTGTGGCCTGACCTTGCCGTACGTTCAATATTTCAGTCTCCAAACTCTCTAACCGAGTCCCTGTGTCTGAGGGCAGAGTACTTTGAGAAGATGCACGTCCCAAGTTAGATTCGCCCCATTTTTCCATATCTTCTGGTATGTGGCTACAAAGTTCACACGTGTATTTGCGTTTGGAACTAGATAAGACCGCAAACTGGTATAAAGGCAACTTTGAACAACGGAAATGCACCCATGATTTACAACATTCACATTGAATCACCTGATCAGAACCCTTATCTTGTTTACAGAAGCACCCATTATCTGTTTCTGTAGGTGAATGAGAGTCATCGACAGTTTTGGGCATTGTTTCATGGTGATCAGCATAGCAGTCTGATTCTGAATAGCACTGGATTTCAGCATCAGATTCACTCACGACGTGTTTTATTGTGCACGATTCAGAGCAGCAGTGTCCATAATCAGAAGGGGATATTATTTGACCACCGGTTTCAATCACTTGAACTGAGGAACACACTACACGAGCGTTGGTTGTGACGTAAAGAACTGCTTCATCAATATTTGAGAAACGTTTGAAGAGAGCTCTTCCAAACTTATGAATGGCTGCTTCACAAGTTGGCCAGTCGCGAAAAATTCCGATCTGACGGCGACGAGCTACAGCATAAAAGTCAATTTTCTTGGTACTTCGAGTCGATACAACAGCGTTTTTGTTATTGAGGCCCGCCATAGCGTGACGTAGAAAATAAAATCAATGCTGAATATTTGGTATACACACACCCAGATATGCTGACAGTGCTAATTCGCCAATAATGTAACTGTCAGAAACAACTCCGAACTGTTGTAGCAAACATCAACTTGGACAAATTGGTTGAGTTTATAACTAGCACAAGACGTTTTCCATGGGCGCGGCCATCTTGAATCCATCCAACCTTGAATCCATCCAATATATAATGATATTCAGAAAGATAACGTCACAATTCCATCCTGACGTAGTGTGTTACGTTACAAAATGTTCGACTTCGACGTCAATCGAATGCAACTGTATCGTAACGTTGCGTTATTAAGTCGTTACAAACTGTTAATTTAAAATATTTTCATAATGATGAAACCAATGCCAATTATCAATTCAAGACTATTGACTATTGACCCTTTATGAAAATCAAAGTTGCATTAGAAGCCATCCAACACCACAGATTTCAATTGTAGACCTATCGCATACATACGGTTTCTTGTCCTTATTTAATTATCACAGATCCTCAATTCTTCAATACACTCCAATTCTGTTAAATTCTGGGCGTAATT
>JAVTVY010046869.1:0-23402 GCA_036873755.1 Hanleya hanleyi
TTTGAAAAATTAAATGTATATAGAGGAAACAAATCAGATAATAATAGGATAGAAATGGTATTTGCTAGGTCTGAATATAAAGCAGTGCTTAGGAAAGCTCGAACGGAGTATGATATTCATCAAACAAAGGAACTCGAGAGACTTAAATATGCAAATGCGAAAGAATACTGGAAATTGTTAAAAGGAGCTTCACAAATTGTTGAAGCTAATATTCCGGTTAATAATTTTGCAAGATATTTTAGGGCAGTGAATAATCCGAACGATCCCTTTTTCAGTCCCGATGAAGACGCTATTTTTATATACGACCGATATATTAAGGGTGAAATACAAGTTATGTTCAGTGAATTGGACGCAGATATTTCCATCCAAGAAATAAATACAGCTATTAGCCAATTGAATAGTAATAAATCTGGAGGACCTGATAGACTGATCAATGAGTTTTTCATTCATGGGGCTAGCACTCTCACCCCTGTCCTTTATGGACTTTTTAATTGTATTTTTTCAACTGGTTATTTCCCGCCTGTCTGGTCTGAAGGATATATCATACCACTGCATAAAAAAGGAAGCCGAAATGACGTAGAAAATTATAGGGGTATCACTCTATTAAGTAGCATGGGAAAACTTCTCACTAGAATATTGAATAACCGTTTGACAGCATGGGCCGAAGATTACTATGTTTACATTGAGGCACAGGCCGGTTTCCGTGTTGGTATGAGTACAGTAGACAACATTTTTGTTATTCATGGCATCATTTCGCACATTTTGAATTCTGGTAAGAAATTGTTCTGTGCCTTTGTTGACTTTACAAAGGCTTTCGATTATGTAGTACGTGACAACCTATGGTTTAAACTTTTGAAAATAGGTGTTAGGGGAAAAATTTTGAATATCATATCTTCAGTGTATAAATCCGTGAAGTCGAAAGTTAAATTTAATAATTCGCTTAGTCAGGGCTTTGAGTGTTGTACTGGTGTAAGGCAAGGAGAGTGTTTATCACCCTTTCTGTTTGCAATGTACCTTAATGATATAGAGGATGAATTTTATTTAAAGGGGGCCGAAGGGCTTAACATGGGACATTTAAAATTGTTTCTACTCCTGTATGCAGATGATATTGTGCTGTTTTCAGATAATTCAACAGGTTTACAGAATGCCCTAGATATATTGTACAATTATTGCCAGAAATGGAAACTCTCTGTTAATATTGGTAAATCAAAAATTATGGTATTCAGAAAGGGTGGCCGTTTGTCAAGAAGTTTAAATTTTAACTACGGAACACAAATTATCAACATTGTAGATAAATTTACATATTTAGGAATTGTTTTTACGAGCGGAGGTTCCTTTGCAAATGCACATAATACCCTAGCGGGACAAGCACAAAAAGCAGTATTTAGTCTTCAAAAATTATTGTATAAATTTTCTGACATTCAACCTCTACATAGATTAGAATTGTTTGACAAACTAGTCTTACCCGTTCTGAATTACGGCTCAGAAGTTTGGGGATTTGCGAATGCAGACTCGATAGAGCGGGTGCATTTGCAATATTGCAAAATCGTTTTAGGGGTTAAAAAATGTACACAAAATGATTTCATCTACGGTGAACTGGGAAGATGCTCATTGATTACAAAAAGATTATATATTATTATTAAATATTGGTTAAAAATAATTAGTTGCGATGATCGGAGGTACATTAAAAAAATCTATAACGTACTTTTTGAAGATAGCTTAGCATACCCAAACAAAAAGTCTTGGGCTATACTCCTAAAGGAGCTTCTTGCAAGATTAGGTTTGTTCTACGCATGGCAGGCACAGACGGTAGGGGATCATACAGTATTTCTATCGTTAGTTAAACAGCGATTAAATGACCAGTTTATTCAGAATTGGAGTGCTCGCCTGAATGCCTCGAGTAGAGCTAGATTCTATGTTGGATTTTGTAATTTTGTATTTCAACCTTATTTAGACCATATTACAGAGAAAAAGTTTAGAATGGCGTTTACAAGGATTCGCACTTCCTCCCATAGGCTACAAATTGAAACCGGTCGCTGGACTAAACCAGTTAAAACTAATGTGGAAGATAGATTATGTACGCTCTGTGAATTAGTAGAAGACGAATATCATTTTATTATAATATGCCCAAGATATCGTGATATCCGTAAAATATACATACCGCAGTATTACTGTAATCATCCAAGCGTGATCAAGTTCCTAAATCTTATTACTTCAGACTCCATTGCTATATTAAAAAGATTAGCTATATTTATACAAAAAGCAACTGTCATTCGAGATAAGACTCTGTACAATAACTAACCGATGAATTTTTTATATCTGAAAACTGTTGTCAGTCCTTGCCGCCATCGATGTTTTTGTATATTATGTAATATATGCTCAAGGGCCAGTTGGCCTACTGCAATAAAAAAAAAAAAAAAAATCTACATGTTAAGATTTCTGTATGTTCAGTTTTCTATGTTTGGGTTATCGGTGCCGAGTTTGATGTTATTGTTGGATGTTATTGTTGGATGTTGTGTTTCCATGTTATGATTTCTGTATGTTCAGTTTTCTATGTTTGGGTTATCGGTGCCGAGTTTGATGTTACTGTTGGATGTTGTGTTTCCATGTTAGGATTGCTGTATGTTCAGTTTTCTATGTTTGGGTTATCGGTGCTGAGTTTGATGTTATTGTTGGATGTTGTGTTTCCATGTTATGATTGCTGTATGTTCAGTTTTCTATGTTTGGGTTATCGGTGCTGAGTTTGATGTTATTGTTGGATGTTGTGTTTGCATGTTATGATTTCTGTATGTTAAGTTTTCTCTGTTTGGGTTATCGGTGCCGAGTTTGATGTTATTTTTGGATGTTGTTTTTTCCATGTTATGATTGCTATTTGTTCAGTTTTCTATGTTTGGGTTATCGGTGCCGAGTTTGATGTTATTGTTGGATGGTGTGTTTCCATGTTATGATTCCTGTACGTTCAGTTTTCTATGTTTGGGTTATCGGTGCTGAGTTTGTTGTTATTGTTGGATGTTGTGTTTCCATGTTATGATTGCTGTATGTTCAGTTTTCTATGTTTGGATTATCAGTGCTGAGTTTGATGTTATTGTTGGATGGTGTGTTTCCATGTTATGATTAAATAATTATAAATCAAATTTTCATCAGAATGCGGTCAGCTCAGAAGTTGCTGGTAACGATGCCGTAATGCACGTTCATGCCAAAAATCAAGGTTCTAATGTCAACGGTTCTCTTTATTTTGCCGACGAAAGGATTCGGATGGACTGACTGACTCACTGATTACTGGACAATTTGCGATCTGTAGCCTATTTCGTAGGAATAGTTGGAATAAACATTCCAAACAAGTGCACAACTTTCAAGGGAACCACATCCTCCTGATGAGCAAACATTTTATCATACACAAGAAATCCTGTTTATTTGCCTGAAAAATCCACATGGAATTAACACTGAAGTTTTGAACAACTTTTGCCAGTAATGAATACTGATAACATGGCAAGCAAGTTCTACTGGGTTAAGCTTGAAACGTCATTCAATATGTAGGATTTATTGGCAAATAGTTGGAATAAACATTCCAAACAAGTGCACAACTTTCAAGGGAACCACATCCTCCTGATGAGCAAACATTAAGGCATGGTAATCAGTTCCCCGGTTGGGTTTACCATGATTCTACAAGGGAGTGAAATTACTCCGAGATGTTTTCAAAAATTGATAATAATATTTGATGCTAATTAACTTATGATTTGGAGTATTGAATCAGTTCTTTATTGCATGTGATTCTGCTGTTCTGCTCCAATACATGTATTTAGCTGCATTAAATAACGATTCCAGGATAATATTTCAATAGGAACTAAAACAACACAGTATTAATTTCGTTAGTTTTTCATTGTCGTGCAACTTTATTTTGGAAAAGAAGTGGTTGCTAAATAATTATTTTGCCCGAAGAAATTCTGACTTTAGGGGCCAATGGCTCCGAGACAATGAGCAAACATTTCATACTTATCTTTATCACATAACTGCAGTGTTATTAGGGACAGGACATAATTATCGTATGCACCTAGGTAAATAACACTTTCAAACACGCTGATTGGATAATACATGTAGCGTGAGAAAATAAATTACTACGCTTGGTCATGACGTCACTGGACTTTTTCCCATTGGTAAAATTTTACTACAAAATACTATGTTTACAAGTGCAACAACAACATAGACATCTGCAAAACGATCATTTAATCCAGATACATGCATCGGCTTGCAAACTATAGTTGTCAATAGCCACACAAGCAGCAATGCTCCGCAATGTATTATTTCGGTAGTTTTGAGCTTCAAATTTTGTGTAAAGTGTTGTTTGGCGAATCGAGTCAGCCCGCCATTTTGGGTACCGTATCCTGTCATAAACGTTTGTTCATTCTTTTGCAATATCTGCATGGATTCTTCCCGATGTTTGCATATTTCTTGCAATATAGATCTGGATGATTAGAGAGTTGAAACGGATTACGTATTCAAAATGATCTTGTCAGGCTAGCATGTCGTCACCTCGTTGAGAACTCGCCAACATGTCATGCGCATGATGACATGCAGCGAACAAGAGTAACTCGTGGCATTACATGATCAACAAGAGCCCAAGGGGCTTCAATATACGCCCGTGTATCTGGAATTACATTGGTCCAAATTTCAAGGTTGTTTGATAGCCTTGATTCCAATTGGTAGCTAGCCTACAATTTTGTGCTTCTGAGAATGTAACATATATAACATCTTATATTGAATGATAAACTAAAACGAGCTTAACTCTTGATAACTAGTTGACCTTGAAGCAAGAGCCGAGAGCTCACATATCCCACACTGAAATCGACAATAGTCAAACGCAAGAAAATAGTAGTTTTCCTGCAAATGGATTCCTTTCAGACGAGATCATTTTTCATGAAGGAAGATGAAAGTGATGAAGTACACCTTTGTTCTTGAGTTGATAAAGAGGTATGAAGTTCTCCCCGTTAAATTACTAAATGTATGGTTTTTATTTCACAACAGTTTAACTAAATGTAGCTGTTTCAAATGTGGGAGACAACTCCACAGGATGAATGCCATATACATGTAGGGGAGAGCATACTGAATATTCCAACCTAACACATGGTCAGCTAAACTTGATTCAGTTTTGAAGGACTGTGACCTTGACCTTGGACAAATTGATCTCAAAATGTATGGCTCCTCTTTGCCATGCGAGTAAGGTATACTCAAAGTTTGGTACCATTCCATACCTTGAAACTAGAGATATCGCATGGACAACAAATGTTAATGGATGAATGGACAGAACGTAACATCGCATTACATGACCTCGTCTTCGACAGGCATATGAAAATGTGATTTCCTGATTTTGGGGTCACAGTTACCTTGACCTTTGACCGTGACCTAAATTTTGGTACACGACACTTCGTCTTCCGTCAATGTATCAATGTATCAATGGACACAAAAAAATCTCATGAATTTCATGATTTTGGGGGTCACGGTGATCTTGACGTTCGGCCTTGACCTACATTTTGGTATGCGACACATATGTCCCAATAATGAATCTACGGACACAAGACAAAGTAATTTTCAAAGATTTCTTGATTCTGGAGTCACAGTGACCTTGAATCCACTCACCAAATATTAGTAATTTTTAAAGATTTCCTGATTTTCAGGTCACACTGACCTTTGACCTTGATTCTGGTGTCGCAGTGATCTTGACTATTGACCTGGATCTAAACTTTGGTACATGACAAAACGGCTACCCGTAATTTCTCAATGGACTAAAAAAATCATGATTTTTAACAATTTCAAGATTTTGGGGTCACAGAGACCTTGACCTTTGACCTTGACCTACATTTTGATATGTGAAATATTGTGTCCCCCTAATGTATCTACTCACACAAAGAAATGTTATTTTTAATAATTTCCCGATTTTTGGGCCAGTGACCTTTGACCTTCGACCTTGACCTATATTTTGGTATGCGACACCTCGTTTCCCCCTATTGAATCCACTCACAAAAATTGGAAATTTTTAATGATTTCCCGATTTTTCCGTGACACTGACCTTTGACCTCTGACCTCGACCTACATTTCGCATGCAACACCTCGTTCCCCCCTAGGGCATCCACTCATCAAAAATTAGAACTGTAGATAGAAAACTGTCAATGATCAATGATTTCCTGATTTTAGGCAACAGTCACCTTTGACCTCTGACCTTGACCTCAATTTTGGTACGCGACACATCGTCTCCACCTAGCGTATCCACTCACAAAAAATTGCAACTGTGGATAGAAAACGTTCACAGATATAGACCGGACACGAACACTTCAATGATTTCCTGTTTTTTAGGCCAGTGACCTTTGACCTCTGACCTGGACCTTCATTTTGGTACGCGACACATCGTCTCCCCATAGGGTATCCACCCACCAAAAATGGGAACTGTAGATAGAAAACTGTCCCAGATATAGACCGGACACGAGGGACGGACAGACGGACACACGGACAGACGGACGGAAACCGCCATCACATAATACGTCCGCCTTTTGGCGGGCGTATAAAAATAAATAATGTAACAGCCTTAAATGGGAGGTGCTCGAGCTCTGTTGCCTTTGGGAACTATATCGGCTTAGCGTATACAGCAACTTGTAAGGCTGTGATGTGCCGGCCGTTTTTTGTCGAGAATGAAACAAAGAAAATAATTATTGCGTTTATAATTTACTTAAAATAGTTATGCGATAAACACAATCTTACACTCGTGGCAATTTAATATGAAAGTTAGCTAAAGCTCGCAACATATAAAACTTACTTAACTCGTGTCATAACTTTCATATTAAATAGCCACTCATGTAAGATCCTCTATGTATTGTACTTCATGAAAATGACATTTACCATCTTGTATGAAAGCCAACATTTACTGGTCAATTGTTCTTGACAAGGAGTGAGTGACTGCATTAGGGTTTAATTAGGGCTTAACTATATGAATGTCTACTGTCACATCCATTCCTTGAAGGACCACCGTTACCACCATGCCAATATCAGTGAAGCAATTTATGTGGTCTATCAATTGGAGAGTGATTCTGTCAGCTGAATCAGACTGAGTGGAAGATACGTGGATAAAGATCTATTTGCATCGCGTTAATCAATTTCACGATGGAAACAACAGTTAAACTTGAGAAATTCCATTTTGTAATTGATTTGTTTGTCTTATTCAATTGTGACTTGTATGGAATAGAATCTTCCAATGAACACCTGCACAGCCACTGGACACCTGTACATTTCACACAACTGTGCTAAAAGACTCAATAAATGCACAGTTGGTACATGTAAGTTGTTTACAGACACAAGTGTTATAGAATATGTGTTTTGGTTTACATTATTCAGCCATACACGCCAGCGGTTGCACAGACCCCATTCTCCTCTACTATTATGGAAAACATGCAATGTCCGAACAATTGTCTAGACCCACTGCCATGCTGAATCTATAAATGACCTGCTGAATCTATAGATGACGGGAACAAGGATGGTGCTTTATACGATATAATACTGGGAGGATTCTGGCTGCTCAACGATGCGAATACAATTAGACTACAGGGTTAGATCCAGGAATTTGAAGTAGTGTCCTTATTTGAAAAAAATGGAAGCGAGGTGTTAGCCAACAGGCCGGGGTCCAGGGGAAGCTCTAGGATCCTACATGCTCTCAGAAGCATTTGAGCCCATTTCTGGCTACTTAAATGTCTTGTCAGATACCTCCAGATCATGAACAATTTACTTCTTTTTTTTCAAATTTTCACCAGATTTGGCCTGACCTGGCTTGTGTTTAAATATCACAAAGCTGAACAGAGACTTGCTGCATGAATTTCCAGAACATTGACTTCCATCTCACTCGGAATTGCTTCATCGGTACTATACCATGATGTATACTTTGATTAAACTACTAACAACTAACCTTTGGGCCGAAGCTCAGAGGCCCTCATAACCAATTCCTGGCTACAAATGTCTTCTCATTCAGACAAGTATATCAATCGACCAAAGAGGACGTCCACTTTGTGACAGTCGGAGACATCAATTTTCAGTTTTTTCAAATGTCCACCCGAGGCACCGCATCCCCTTTTTCGTCCGCTGCCCTTTCTGCTTCCCCCCGACCGACCTTTTTGCCCAACCATGGCAGTCATTGAAGACACCACGTGGGAACGCACAAGCCGCGTAACTCTTCAGACAGACGTACACATTTCCTTCTTCAGTCATGGTATCGACCTCTGCCTGGAGAACGAAAACTCTCCAGACAGACGTACATATTCCCTACTTCATTCATGGTATCGACCTCTGCCTGGAGAACGAAAACTACCACGATGTAGATGTCGTCTCCCCTCCCGTGAGGTGTGCCCGACGCGACTTGACACATACTCGTCCAGTTTACGGATTTCAAACTTCGTAAAAAAATGATTTGTTTTTTGAAAAAATCATTTGATATTTTGTAAAAACATTCATTTTTGATTCATTTGATTTTGTACCTGTGTCCGTTTTACGGACGCTGTGAGACCCTAGATCTAACCCTGGACTAAAACAATTTTGGTAGCTGTAACAACACACAGAGCAACCCATCTTACCAGCAGTCGCTAACGAGACCAGAAAAGAAAATTGTTTTATTTGTTTCTTTTTTTCTTGATACACATGTACTTTCGGAGGAAATGAAATGATATATTTTAGACAGTCGGGAAGCGTCCCCAGAAATAAAATGGCTAAACTCACTACTTTCTGGGATTTTTGGTGAAAATAAATGTGCCATTTGGTGTGGTCACATAAACATGTTTGTTGTCTGTTCCATTTGTTTCACATCATGTCATGGTGTTATAATGATATTCATCTCATCTCCAACACTATTTATTTATTCCAATCTGCTTTGCCATCTAAAGAAATTTTACCCACATTTAATTCTGCAATAATAGACTCTATGGGGTAGTTGCTGCAGTGCGCAACATTGTTGCATGGGGCAAATGCTCTGCCCAGCATCTAGGGCCATGTGAGAATGAGTTAACTAGGGGTGGATGACCGAGTCGGATTCCACGTCATTTTCAACAATCTTTTAGTCGCATTTAACCAGGATACATTGGAAGTTTTTGTGGTTTGTGTGTTGGATATGCTCAGACAGCCTTGTTAGGCGAGTTATTGTACCTCGTTGACTGCCAGTGTCGGTGGGTTCTACCATTGCTGGTTCCAACACCTCAACACAGTCAACTCACAGCATTAACTCTTCATCATTGCATACCATTGTATTGTAACCTTCCTCCAATAACCAGCAGCTCAGTTTTATTCCCCACCCTACCCTTCAAATATGTGCATATCATATATCCAGTCAAAAATAGCCAGAGTGAGACAAAAATAGTATTCACAGGATATAATATACCCTATTTCTTCTAATTATTCAGACTGCAAAACTTCAGGCTACTGTGGAGAGAAATTCTGCAAACATTCTAAAAAATTCACTAGATATCTTTGCAGTTCTTGGGATAAATAACATATCCATGCCACAGTATTTAGGCTCAGTTGACATAAATATGGATTTTTCTGCTTTTAAGTCTAAAATAAAAATGCTGTTCAAAAAATTATAAGAAATCGCTTAGTCGAAAAAATTGTAGACAAACACTACAGAAAATAAGTATAAAATATGTGAACAAACAGGAAATAAGGTTGACCAACCTCCTCTGTTTCGCAGTGCCCTGCGAACTTGCTGCATTTGCTTGGATCCAACATTGTCAGCGTTTACCAGGAAACATTTCGGGTACTCGTCCAGTAGTTGCTGGGAAAAATAATACATCAAAACCTCTCAAAATTAATTGCTAAAATAACGAAACATCTACTATGGCGGGTCAATAATCAGAAAGGAGGGATCTGGATGAGCAAATTTCTACTTTTCATAAACAGGGAATACACGGTCATGTTAAATCTGACAAGGCCTTTGAAAATAGCAAGAAAGCCGATTATCTTCCAATCTGTGGATGAGTGATCGGGAGTCCGTCAGATTTGTGATCTGATATGTAGCACCAATTGTCCTCGGGAGAGATATTTATAACCCTCGCAACTCCAAAAATGGCCTCGGCGAAACAAATGTCTGTGGGAGACAACTTTGCTAGACATGCTAGTGTGTCATGTCAGCAGCATTGGTTTGTCTACCAAAATTGTTACAATGGCGACTTGACATTTGTGGAAATAAGGACTAATTCTTCTGTATTCTGTGACATGGGTCAACTTTTTTTTTATTGGCCTGATGGTGATCTACAGCTGTTCAGTCAGCAAAAAACATGCTGACCTCAATTGATTTTGCTTCAGTTTCGGCACTGCTGAATGCCGTAGTGAATCGCGAGGGCTGTATTCAAGTCTCTTATCCCCTCCAATGTTAAATGCGGATACATGAACATTTAATAAAATCTGGCAAAATCACTTTGATAAACCACCAATTGCCCTCAAGTTAGTCAAAGATGTATTCCCCCCCCCCCCCTTTCCAATATTAAAGTGTACCTGTGGAACTTCTGTAAGCGTATGTCCTATTCAAGATAACGAGTGGGAGAGAAATCTGCACTACCACTTTCGACATCAGAGATAACGTTAACAACATCATACTTAGCATCCTGCACCATCTGTGGGACGTCGCGGCAATGCAGATAGACGAACACTTTTGTAACAATGTTGCGTTGTGATGTGGTTTATCGATCCATAATAACATCAAAAGTTCCAACATGCTTGTGGCGTTGTGCACTACAATAACTAATAATTAATCACATTGAAATTGTTAAAATTAAAGTAAAACAAGAAATGGTATAAATTCTATAACTTGGAAGATAATCTTGGATATGACATAAACTTGCAAAAGTACCACAGTTACACTTGAAGTGAGGACACATGCTGGGTTGGAAAAAAATTGACAAAATGTGGAACTGTTATTATGTGGCTGACCAAACATACAGTCCATGTGCTCAGACAGCCTTGTTAGGCGAGTTATTGTACCTCGTGGACTGTCAGTGTCGGTGGGTTCTACCATTGCTGGTTCCGACACCTCAATACAGCCAACTCTCATCATTTAACTCTTCATCATGGCACATTTACAGATTAACTTGCTGAAGAACATATTCTGTTCATTTTTTTAGCTTTGATAGTATCTCTCATGAAACATCTACTCCACAGCGATCAAGAAGTTAATGTAGAAGGAATTACAACTTTCAAAATCTCTTCCACCACCCCCCTCACAAGCGGCTCTGGTACACTCAAAGTCACCCAGATCAGCTAGTGGTAATTTGGGCTTGCATGATAACTTATGACAACAGAAAGGAGATAAATTAAGACTATACAGAGAATCTAGGAATACATGAGTAGTGGGACTAATATCACAGGACCTACGAAGTAGGGTGAGGAAGATGACTTGGGGGTAATGTAATAGGTCACCTAAGTAGGTCAAATTTTCATCAAAAGTAAGTGAAAGTCAGCTCAGAACTTGCTGGTAACAATTCCTTAATTCACCTTCATGCCAAAAATCAAGGTTCTGATGTCAACGCTTCTCCTTATTTTGCTGACTAAAGGATTCGGATGGATGGACTCGCTCATTACCAGACAATTTGCAAATTAGAGCCTACTTCACATGGCAGTGTGACTAACGTCACAGGACCTACGAAGTAGAGTAGGCATTAGGACTGGAACGCGAACTCAACTCTTGGAAATCCCCACCCCCAGTTGAAATCCTGCCTATATTAAGATGGGCACCAGGAAAATCACCAGGAATTTTCATCAAAAGTAGGTCAGCTCAGAACTTGTTGGTAACAGTCTTCTAATGCACCTTCATTTTAACTAAAGGAAACAGATTGAATAATAAAGGTTCAGTAGATTTCAAGCTTTACATGTGAAAATACATTTACATCTCTTTAATGGTTTTCAGTGCCCTTGTCCAGGATCAAAACAACGTTTTGAATCACATTATTTTCCCAACAATACAACATATTTTTATATATAGTACTATAGTAGAAAGGTTGCATTTATGTAGTTTACGGTAGTTCAACTCAAGACCAACACCTTCTCTGCACAAGATAATAATGATTCTATGTCATTCTCCTGAGCATAACCGGTACAAAGACGAATAAATAGAGTCTCTACATCATGTTGTTAGCTAGATATATGAGACAACACATTTTGGGTATCGGCAATCTGATGAATGTACTATTCCGGTTTTCTTGTTTCACATTATATTCTATGGCGGTTAATCGGTGATTTTCTTCATTGATAAACGTTAAACCACCTCAGCTTCGTTGTGTGAATCGGAATTGCATTGCTGTGACACACCAACACACTCCGTGGCAGTGATTCTGTATCCCCTAATCAAGGAATCAAAATGGATCAAGATTTGAAATGACAAGAAAAATTTAGACATATTTTGTTTACACATGTAATTTTTTGTTTAAATTATATCCAAGTGTGATATATAGGCCTAGTCAATATTCAAGAGGTACAAAAAAAACCTCAAGTTATCATATTTCCACATCATGATCAAAGTTACTTTATCTAGTTAAATTCTACCAAAAGAAGACCCTTTAAACATGCCGTCATGGCTTTGTTTCGCCCTCAGTAAACTGTTATCATTGTTGCTCACACAGACTAATCTGAAGGATGATACCACATCTTTCTTTCTTCTGCTGGGTTATTGCACCAGGGTGACTTAATTGGTTGATGTAGGATATTTCAACATCAGTGGGTAATCTGACCTGAATTTGAAGCCTGCTGTGGTCAGTGGTGAAATGTTTGGATGTGAAATAGGATACACGTTAAAGGCCACAGTTTACATGTACATGTATCTATAACAATATACTGAAGTGTGTGTATTAAGGCTGGCATAGCGGTGTAGATAAATGCACTAACAAATGATGGAAAATTAGCATTTCCTATTTCATAAAAACAATTACGGATGGCATATCCCACCACTGTGTATACAGTGAAACATACAGCCAAGGCTTCCCGATGGGCATGACAGTGTACTCGCTGAGCCATCAATAAATAATAAAAAATAATAATTATAAATCAAATTTTAATCAGAATTCGGTCAACTCAGAACTTGCTCGTAACAATGCCCTAATGCACGTTCATGCCAAAAATCAAGGTTCTAATGTCAACGGTTCTCCTTATTTTGCCGACAAAAGGATTCGGATGGACTGACTGACTGACTGACTGACTGACTCATTACCGGACAATTTGCGATCTGTAGCCTACTTCGTAGGAATAGGAATATCTCGCGCCTAGAAATCAATTCCATCCATGCACCTCAGCTCCTTGTCCATCTATCTATTTTTCCTGTGCTCAGGGTCCATCCCTTGCAATCAGGAGGTATTCCACACCTTCGTACAAATGCGCTCACACAAATTTTCACCAATATACCGACTTCGGGGAAGAACTGTTGCGAGTCTACGGACCTTTATCCACGCCCGTGGAATATTTCACTAGCACAAGGAATGGATGAGGCAAGCGCCAGGATTTCTGGTCATGTATATAGAGTTGGCCCTGAGCACAGGGAAATAGATAGATGGACAAGGAGTTGATGTGCATGCGTGGCATGGTTTCCTGGGCCTGGATCTAAAGAAGGGTGAAATTATCACAATTAGTTCCATTTGTTGATACTGGTGGGGGATTTCATATGGAGTTGATTCATCCCATATACTTTGTGTTGGTGAAGGATGTGACTGAATGATCACTCATCAAGGTCTCGCTTAGCCACTTCAGTTATTTCATAGTTGTTGTTCACAGAATGGTCCAGTGCAGACCAGAAATGTTAGGGTGTGGGTTTTGTACCGAGAATCTAGTTTGAATTGAGTGGGATTACGACAAGATGGAAACTGTTCGGATCATGTGATAATTTACCACAATACTGTATGAAGAAGATAGTTGGGATTGCAGGGTAACTTACGACAAGACGGAGGAAATAATTAGACTTCCATGTGGTTCTGTCTTCCTTGACCATCTTGGTGTATCAGGGATTGCTGCCGGACAGTTTAAAGATAGAACCAGTCTGAAAAGGAAATGAAAATTGTGTGTCAATCCGGACCCACCTATAAGTAAAACCTAAATTAACAGAGCCGGGTCAAGAAGTGCCTCTGAGAAAGGGACCCGAGGAGGGGGAGTTGGTGCTTTACTATGCTGGGGCATACAGTACATGTCCACTGGAGAAACAAGACCCACAGCTTCACAACTTTTTCTACCCACGGATGAAACTCCGTGTGTGTTCTGTTTGTGATATCTTTACATAATATCTTCAAAGTCAAACACAGGAAAGAAGCAATCCAATCAGAGATTGCTCAATTGTATGCCCCTCATTTTGATTTAATCCGACACTGCCCCGCCATTGTTACCTGCGGCACGCAGGTCTACGGGAGGCTCGCTTTGTTGTTGTTGTTCTTGTTCTTGTTGTTCTTCTTCTTGTGATTTTTTGAAATACGCATGCGCTAAGAGAGTGTGATCTCTGCCACACTTTTTTTCTCAACCTCCGATCCCACATGACAACCCCGTCTTCAGGCACGTTTGAATAGTAATCATTTTATCTACCCAATCTAAATTATCTACCCAATCTAGATAATTCACAAATTGGTGAAGAAGTAGACAAGTAACGCATTGTCATTATGATTAACATTGAATAATACTTGGTATCAAATTGTAGATCATGCATCATAAAAACAAACGCAACAATTACGTTTCAGAAGTAAGGGAACAACTCCCCAACTTTCGCGGAATAAAGATGTTTAACTTATAGAAATGCCAATTTGTTATGATGTTCAACTTTACCCCCCCAAGCAATTCGCATATATGGAAATATGTTTTGAAAGGAAGAATAATTTAACCCTCTGTGGGAATCGAAACAATGACCCTCCAATCCCTGGAGTTGCACTTACTGTCTTAGCTATACCGACTCATTGATAATACTCAAAAGTGACTTTATGCGCAACTGGTTTTATAATACAAATAATGATTATTTAGTATTTAATGAGTTAAACTCTGTGCGCGAACAATACATCATAGTTGTGCAGTTATATTGTGCACTTTCGGTTACAAGCATGAAATTTGGCACATAGCTATCTTGAATGATCCTCTTTCAGAACACAGCCACTCTATCCTCATTCTCGCAAGCCAGGGCCTTGCTTCGCTGGTATTGATGTTCCCGTCCTCTTCGGCACTCAGAATCCCTTTAGATTAGATCGCTTTTATGGTCAGTATCCGCTAATATTTGACGCAATTCCATTCGTAAAACTGATTGACAAAATAACGTAATTTGTGAGGTGTAGAACCAGTAAATTCTAGCAGAAATGGGCTCTGACTTGAGAGAATGATGTCAAATGCAATATGTTTCTGTCCATTGTCTGCTGAAACACATAAGTCTTGCAATTACGAGAGTGATTAATGCTAATCTAAAGGGATTCTAGGGCCTTGATTTCTTGGGAGGTTTTTTTTTAGATTGATTTTGATACTTAGATATCTTTCATAATGACTAACTTGGCAGTCGTTTTCGTGAATGCAATAATTTTGATGTACCAAAAGATAATAACGAGAATTCGACATCCTTCTCTTACACACATACCTTGTTTAGTGAACTAGCCCTGGAATTTCGCATTTAAATCACCTTCGGAATGACCTAGTGACAAACTTATTCGCGAATTGAGTATAGGGAGATATCCATAGATACTGACTAGAAATGTTTCTTATTTGCAGAATTTGATTTAAAAAAAATTAAAAATTAGCAACCTTCGAAAAGGCTTGACCGAACATGTCAGATGAAATGATATTTCCTAAGAATGAAATAGTTAATCAGTTATATAGAAGGAGCAAACCATGTCTTGGTATTGACTTGCTGCATGGAAAATAGTGTCAAGGTATTTAGTTTGCAGATAACACACGTAAATGCAGAAACTTAATTAATTATTCCAATCGAATATCAAGACTGTCACACGCCTCAATTTGAATAGTGAAAAGTGTCATTATGCCTCTTGGACAGTTCGATAAATCCTTCAACCCCATTCCATAGTTTCACAGATCAAAATGATAGACGTGATACTAAATTCATTGAAAATTAACTTTGAAGGAAATATAAATTTTCCATTTTGCTCTGCAAAGTAAGCGAGAAGGTAGATTGAAGAGCTCAGATTTTCTCGCTATGGCTAAATCCTTGAAATTTGAAAGCCTTTTTGATTTGCAAAAAGCAACGGCTGAATGTTTTGAAACTTGACATACACGATACTTGTACCAAGACTTTGCCAAAGCGATCATTGTGCCTTCGTCTGTCAATTCGGTATGGACGGCACAGACCAGTCAAAATTGTTGGATTTTGAACTGGGAAAGTTAGGGAGTGAATAGAATTTAACGTCGCTTTCAACAATATTTCAGCTACATCCCGACGAACCAACTAAGCACCACCCAGCCCAGTTGTGTTCCTGCTACTTCAAAGAAGAAATCTTTGAAGCAGCATGGAACCAGACACCCTACATCCACCCTATAAAACACTGAGGACAGCGCACAAGACACAGAAAGGACGCTTACATGGTGCAATGAAGACAAGTGCCACCACAGTGCTAGACATCACATTATCAAGTTCCTGTTGCTTCTCAACAAAATGCATTGAAGCAACAGGAACCTGAACCCATCCAACCACCCGCTTGAACGGGGAAAGTGAATATATATATGTATGATATCAGACCTATTACGCAATTCCTACATTTGTGGGTTAGAAGTTGAAAATTACTTCCCTTGGCATGAAAACACTGGCAGATGGTGCTTTTTTTCTACAATTACCACTACCTTCGCTGATATGCCTTTCACTGTATTATTGCCACTGCCGCAGGTTTTGACTACAATGTAGTCATTTCTCACTTGTTCTGTTAGAACTGTATTGGTCGGACGCCTAGTTTGGATAATTATAAAAATGCTGTTTCAGTCACTTTTTTCGCCATGCCTAGCATAATACATATTCCAAGTATCGACCAACAAGTGATAAAACAGTGTTTTGATGCAGGATGGTCGCCAGGGCTTTCGCCAAATCCGAAAATGTGACCAGGTTATGAGACCTAATTTCCTTGGAGTTTATTGTGGTGAAATTATGAAGCGATCAGTGAACTTTGAATTTTGCACCCAATTCATCATTTTTGGGGCAATTTCATACTTTGGGACCTATGTGGTCTGCTTTGGAATGTAGAATAACATATATACAGCCATTTTGCCAGTCCAAATCAGTTATGGACTGAGATCCAGCCTGGAAAAATATATATATCCCATTCACTTCGGTTTGATGAACAAAGGGCCATAATTCTTGAAAATATAACCGAAAGCGGAGAAATTTCTCGCTGCACAACTATGGGGCATTGACCACATATCATGCAAATTTCATACTTGCCCATACAATATTAACAGATATCCAGCCCAGACAAGTCCCAATTCACAAAAATTTCAAGAACAAAGGCCCATAACTCTTGAAAATATGACCGAAACTCGGAAAAAAAACTCTACGCTGCACAACTACGAAGCACTGGTCACATTCCATGCAAGTTTCAATCCTGTCCATAAAATATTAACCAAGATAGCGCATGGACAAGAAATTCGGACGGACGCACACATGGATGGACGGACAAAGTGATCGCTATATACTACCCCCCTCTAATTAGAGGGGGGGGGGCATAAATATTCCGTCAAGATTCACCAGAACTCAGTACTCTACAAAATTTGAAATGAAAAGTAGGTCCATTGAAACATGAGTGCCTCTAGTCCAGATCAAACAACAAAATCACCATTATAGATAAGAATTTAGAGACTTGTGGTTGATGAAATGATTACCCTATATTTGGGTGCAATATCAACTAGCTGATTATATGTACTCTTCATAATCTTGTTAATTGAGACAGGGAAAATGATGGAATGGCTCAACACACAAATATAATGTGCACTCTCCAAAGTATGTTTAGCAAGCCTACAAAGTTTCACAGGCCTAAACAAGCCTGCAATTTTCAGGAACATCTATTCAGGATTAGTTGATTTGACTAGTGCCAATGGTACACTGTAATTGATGGTGAAAATGAGA
This sequence comes from Hanleya hanleyi, assembly GCA_036873755.1. Lineage (NCBI taxonomy): Eukaryota > Metazoa > Mollusca > Polyplacophora > Lepidopleurida > Hanleyidae > Hanleya > Hanleya hanleyi. The sequence goes on from JAVTVY010046869.1 coordinate 18,086, forward strand.
GAGTCCAAAACATCATAAATTTGACAAAAATGAATTCAGATTTCATCTCACATATAGCAGGTGCACATCTTTAAAGCATGTTCAATAAGTCTGTATAAGTTTCAATACGAAGCGGAGTATCTGAAAACCACTCGGCACTAGGTGCCAGCTATTCATTATGTATTCAATTTGAACCATACTGCTTTGAAGACGTCAGGAACACCAAGCCGTCAAGTGATAAATATACAGATTATGGTAATTCACCTAATAATTCGATCACCGGAAGTGCAACAAAAATGAATTATATCTGAAAATATTCTTGATGGCACCATCTATAAGGAGTCACATTTTGTCATTATATGACTTTTCTTCAATTTGAATGAAGAATGAGAATGTTACTTTTTCTCCTTGTTTGAATAAGAGTTGAAAAGTGAACTTCCTGTGATTGAATTATTAGGGGAATTATTGTATTAAAAATTTGCAATTAGAAATGGCCCCAAAGCATGTGCCAATGTTTCCCTCCAATCAGAAGAATCGGCAGTCATTACGTACTTGTCTCTTGATGTATCAATGATGTATACCAAGTATCATAATGCACATTTGAACAGTATCAAAGGATATATAAATCATCATGATTTTAAATAAATAATGGCAGCCAAGGTTTCCATCTAAGCAGAGAAAACGGTTGTGTTATTCATTGTAAGTCTCTAGATGTGTTGATGATGATGTATTCAAATTAATCTTGCATCAAACAGTTGAACAGTACCAGAGGCATGGATTTGCATTAATTAAAGATAGCAATCAAGTTTTCCACTTAATCAGAGAAACTTGTAGTCATTAATTTTAAGTTTCTTGAAGTATCGATGCAATCGAATTAAAATTAAATCCTATCTGCTTCCCCATTTGGATATGTCGCTTGAAATATCTAACAGGCTTGCAGTAACTCGAGTGTCAACCAATCCTGACAACGCTTCATAGTGCTTGGAAGGGAACATTGATGATAGAGAATTTTTGGTTGGCTCAGCCGAATTAGACGGCGCGCTGGCAGGGTGTCTGTTCATGTTGCAGCGGTCCCAACATTGTAGCACCATAATACAGATTAGATATATGGACTGGTCATTGGTGTAAACATTGGGGTAAACGGACTGCAAGTGGATTAGTCCAGACACGACCATGATGTCATAACGCTATTAAATATTCATGATATGGGTGCTCAGAACACCAAATTCAATTGAAAAACGCAAGATCCTAAAAAGCGACATGTATGATTAGGGAGCACTGATAGGATATTAATTTATTAAGATTGGTATCAATGATGTATACATGTAGTTTCATATGAAGCACTAAATCGGTATCCGAAATACAGATCATTAAAGAAGTAGTAGCAGGATTTTAATTGTTCGGGTAAACTGAACAACATCATCACCTGCAACAATTGCCAAAAGATTTTGAAGTCGTGAAGTCTTGTATTTCTTATTTATAGGACCAAATATTGTAATATTTTTCAAATCAGTCAAATGAACAACATGAAAATGGGAAATGACTGAGATGACGTTGGATAACGTGACCAGGTGTCCATGACGTCACGTTAGAAGCCGTCACAGCTGCAATAAAAATTCTAAGATCGAGTATGACGTTGGAAAGCATCACACCCGGAATCCCAATGCACGTTTTGTGACGTCATCTCAGGCACTGCGGCCAAGTGCAGGTGCCGTGACATTTTTCAGAGAATGTCAGAAGTGTGATTTCAATGCCCGTGATATTGAAAAATGAGGTTTCAGAAAAACGTTCACCATAGTTGATCTTAACTACCAAATAACTTTTATCGAAGTATGTTATTTGCTGAATATTTTTTAAATGACGCTAATACCTCTTTAATGATTTTGAATAAATTAAAAATGGGCACCAAGTAAGTTTCCGCCCAATCAGAGAAACCGGTTCTGTCATTCGTTGTCTCTTGATGCATCGATGTGTACCAAGTTTCATATTGAATGCTTAAACGTTACGGATCATATAGATCATTAACGATTTTGCATAAATTGAAAATGGTTGCCAAGATTTCCGCCCAATTAGAGAAACCAGTTCTGTGAGTGTCCTTCATCGAAAGTCTCTGGATGCATCGATGATGTATACCAAATTTCACATCAAGCACTTGAATGGTATCAGAGATAGACGGTGAGTGAGTGAATAGAATTTAACGTCGCTTTCAACAATATTTCAGCTATATGATGACGAACCACCCGTCAACTAAGCACCACCCAGCTCAGTTGTGTTCCAGTTGAAGCAGCATGGAACCAGACACCCTCCATCCACCCTATAAAACACTGAGGACAGCACACAAGACACAAACAGGATGCTTACATGGTGCAATGAGGACAAGTGATATTAGTGCTAGACTGTAACATCACATTATCAAGTTCCTGCTGCTTCTCAGCAAAATGCACTGAAGCAACAGGAACCTGAACCCACCCCACCACCCGCGCACTTGAACAGTATCAAAGATAGAGATCATTAGGGTGATTCCACCAATTATGAGCCTAAGACATGAAAATTTTATATGGCAAGTTGTCTCCATGAATTTATTTCACATAGGGGCTTATACTATCTGATTCAAAGAGGAATTTTCAAAATTGAGTCCATGGGAAATGTTAGAACTGTGCTTAGTTCGGGCAAAGGATTCATATATTCAGTCTCAAAAGACAGGGATTTTGTAATTTTGCCTAGATATATCACAATTTGGCAAAAAAGGATTTTCATTTCATTAAAGATAATCATTATTAATATATTCTAATTATTTGTCTTAGTTTCAACATTTCCTTCAGTATTTTTTCTCATCAATACAAAGGCGGTGTTACTTACACGACTCTTGAATCGTTAAAAAAGTAATCTTTGTTTTTCCTCATGCTACAGTTTAAAGTAGGAATTGGTCAAGCTTTATTTCCTCTATAAACTTTGGCTTCACATCTATATAATTATTCAATTTCATGAACATTCAGGTGTGATAAATGATATGATTGACTTGTTTGACATCATTCTTATTAAGGATTCTGGTTATCATGTTTAGTCTGCCAATTGAAAGTTTTGACATCCATTTTCAATAGGCTGATGTTTTGTTCACAGCTCTAGTCTTGAGAGGATGACTGAAGCAGTGACCCAACTGTTGTAGTCATATATAGTGAACCATAGCTGGACTGGAGAGAACTCTGGTATTGTACCAGTTTGCACATGTATTTGAATATGCATGACAATGTGACCAAGTCACAGACAAATTGTATCTGATGTGACAACTGGAATATTAAAACATTACATGTGAACACAGATACATGTATGCCAATTTACTGTGAATATCAGACAATCCAGGCACTGCAAAAACACAAACTTTGCCCTGAATTTATGTGGCAAACAAATTTAGCATGCCCTATTTTAGGTCTTACTATAATTCCACTATGCTGAAAATTACTGTAAATTTGTTTGCCAAGATTTTCTTGTCTCGTCAAGTTCGCTGACAAGGTAAGAGTCTTTTCACACAAAATGTGCCCCCGTTAAATTGCAAGTTGGCTAGTTAAACCATGCCCACCACATGTAGCCATGTGCGTTTTTAACCGGATGTTTTGTTCGACACATGCGCATTACACAACATGGCGTGGCCAGGAGGCCGGAGAAATTGTTGATAAAATGTTTCCATTCTTGTGCTTTGTACAAGGCATGTATACACCCCAATGACATCATCCACCCAAAGTTAGGCGATCATAGAACGGAAAGGACATATTCAGGGGAGTGTAAGAGGTTTGAAAGTAAGTATTTTGGTAAACGTTTCTTCCTTTTTATTTTCACTCTCAACTACCGACATAAGACGTCAAATTCCGCTCGACGTCTTATAACGCTACACTAAAACCCTGAGGTTTGCGGGGGGGTCTCTCGACTCCTGCATAAGTTCATGGAGAGGCATCATGGTGTAGTGTAGGAATGAATGAAGCCATGTCAACTTGGCCAACATCAACACATCAACAGGTCGGGGAAAGGTTGAAATTGACCTGAATCACCTCAAAAGGGATGATTCCACCCAGTTTGGGTGAAAGACGTCATAAATTCTCACCCCAATTAGGCTGAATTAATCGTAACCCAAAGTGATCATTTTTTACAATGATAAATATCTCAAATTATGAGCTGACCACTTTTGGCGCTAAAATAGGGAACATGTTTTCTCCGATATCATAAAATTTATGACGTACATTTGCTTATGAATTGTGTAGGAAAGTGGAATATGTTGTTGTCTCGCAAAAAATGATAAATCCGGCTGATACAACTTTCCCGTTCATAAGTTTTTCGATGGAAAAAAATATTTCGCTCACGTTCATACCTGTCGTTGTTGTCGTTACCGCCATGTTCTGGTCGAAGTCGAGGCCACGAGGGTCAACTAATCGATCAATTTTTTTTTTTAATTATCATATTCGGTAAGAAGCATCAGGGGAGGTAATCCTGTGGAGAGCTCATGCCGAAGACAATTTAGTATTGAAATGAATTGAATTTTATTCTCTCAATCTTGCCCTCTCGCGTATTACTCATATTTTATCAACTATCGATTAATTTCACCTGGCGGTTCCAAAACGAGGCAAACAAAGACGGCGCCAAACACGCTGCTACGCTGTGGTCGTTTTTTGGAGTACAGTTTGACTTTGAAAAAATACTATAAAATGGTAAGTAATCTGCATGTCTTGTGTTTATTTTTTTATTGACAACATACTCCACCTTCCCACAAACTTCGCTGACAGGATAGAAATATGAATTTTACAGTTTTCTAGAGAGGAGGTCCTGGACAAATGCGCTGAACATTATCATCTTTCAAAGTCGTGGTCTTTGAAGGAAACTACAGACAGCCCTACAGGCACATCATATTTAGATCTATATCTCTATAAAAATGAAGCGGGCATTCTCTCTCGTCGACTTTATGACAAAAGAGATGATTACAATTTCGACCTCATAAACTATCCCTTTCTGGACAGTAATATTCCAGTGGGACCTGCATATGGCGTATACATATCTCGCTTAGTAGCATTTGCTAGATCCTGTGTTAAATGTGACGATTTTAATCAACGTCACAAAACATTGTTACAGAAACTTACAAACAGGGCTATTCCACCAAACGCCTCCACTCAAAGTTTCTCAAATTTGGCGATACATATCGCATGCTGATAAAAAAATACAAACGTAGCGTGCAAGATCTATGGTGCTACGTTTCGTAACTTGTGTCTAATTCCGCTTAACCCGGGGCTAGGGGCCGTATGAACCCATGTACTTCAAGATCCTCATGGTACTCATATGAACAGTCACAATCAAA
>JAVTVY010046870.1:0-24425 GCA_036873755.1 Hanleya hanleyi
ACCCACTGGCCAACTGCGCATGCGCAGATTGGCGCGACTTCCAATGAAAACAAGCCAGTCTGACCCACGAAAGCTACACACTGATATCCCACACGGTCCATTTGACCAGGGATGATCCCTCAATCACTCAACAAACCTTCACGAATCCACAAAATGCCTGCTTTCTATACTACGGCCAGACTGCGCATGCGCAAAATTATAAAAACAGACGATACATTTTTCCTGTCGGATCCCACTCACTCACTCACTCACTCACTCACTCACCGTCGTTAGTGCGTCCATGCGTTAAGACGGGTGTTGGGTACGCCTCACGGACGTTGTGTACGCCTCACTCACTCTTTCACTCACTCACTCACTCACACTCACTCACTCACTCACTCACTCACTCACACACACGCGCGCATACACTCATATACATTGATACCTCACTCGACCCAATCAGACAACTAGTGGTCCACCTAGACCCCAAAACGTGCCTGCCAATGCCCTTTTCCCACAATTCCCTGTCTGCGCATGTGCAGAATGTTGAAAACGGACGACACACTAGTCCAGGCGGATGCTGCCTCACGTATGCTTTACAATGATACCTCACTCGACCCAATCGGACCAACAGCGGCCCACCTAGACCCCAAAACGTCTATGTCCATACACTTTGTCTACTGCGCATGCGCAGAATGCCGTCACTTCCACGTTTCAGCCATACCGTCGGATGCTCTCTCACGAGTGCTTCACATTGACACCTCACTCGACCCAATCGGCCCAATAGTGGCCCCTCTCAGCCCCAAAACGTCTATGTCCAAACACTTTCTCTACTGCGCATGCGCAGAATGACGTCAGTTTAGCCATCCCGCTGAATGCTCCCTCGCGTATGCTTTACAATGATACCTCACTTGATGCAATCGGACCACTAGTGGCCCGCCTAGACCCCAAAACGTCTATTTCCATACCATTTTCCCACAATTCCCTGTCTGCGAATGCGCAGAATGTTGAAAACACACAACACACTAGTCCAGGCGGATGCTCCAATAATACCTCACTCGACTCCATCGGACCACTAGTGGCCCGCCTAGATCCCAAAACGTCTATTTCCATATACTTTGTCTACTGCGCATGCGCAGAATGACGTCAGTTTTACGTCACTCCCATCGCGTAGGATGCTCTCTCACGTATGCTTTACAATGATACCTCACTCGACCCAATCGGACCAATAGTGGCCCGCCTAGACCCCAAAACGTCTATGTCCATACACTTTGTCTACTGCGCATGCGCAGAATGACGTCAGTTCCACGTTTCAGCCATACCGTCGGATGCTCTCTCACGAGTGCTTCACATTGACACCTCACTCGACACAATCGGCCCAATAGTGGCCCCTCTCAGCCCCAAAACGTCTATGTCCATACACTTTCTCTATTGTGCATGCGCAGAATGACGTCAGTTTCACGGTTTAGCCATCCCGCTGAATGCTCCCTCGCGTATGCTTTACAATGATACCTCACTTGATGCAATCGGACCACTAGTGGCCCGCCTAGACCCCAAAACGTCTATTTCCGTACACTTTGTCTACTGCGCATGCGCAGAATGACGTCAGTTTCACGTTTTAGCCATGCCGCTGGATGCTCCCTCACGTATGCTTCACATTGATACCTCACTCGACTCAATCGGACCAGTAGTGGCCCTTGTCGCCCCCGAAACGTCTATTTGCATAGTCTTTGCCCACTACGCATGCGCACAGTGACTTTTTCAAAAAATTTCAACCAATCACTTCGGGACCCTGCCCATCGTGTTCTAGGTGTTGAGATGTGAAAAACAAAACCAAACAACCCATACTACAATGAGCATGTGTGGAGTAGATTCAACATTGGCCGGTGGGCCAGTATGGGCCATATAGTAGACATATATATGCTATTTTCAACCTTGGTTTGTATCATATGACTCGTGGCCTAATGGATAACGTGTCTGCCTCTAGATAAACCGACCCGGGTTCAATTCCCACTAGGACCCTTTACCTTCTGCCACTGTATGAAGAAACCGAGGGTTCCCCACTTGCCATTTAACATGGGCAAATAGGTGGCGATATTGTCGGGGACCCTGTACAGGTTATTGATGCTTCGGAAGGGCAGATAAAAGCTATCTATTGTCCCGGAGAGGGTCGGACATTGCCGGAGATGACCGGACATTACCGGAGATTGCCGGACATTAGACGGCTTCTGATTGGACGAGAGCTCTGTGACGGATTTGACCTTTGACGGCTTCTGATTGGACGAGAGTTCTGTGTCGTCATCGATGACGTCATCTCATTTGCATGAATAATACCCAATTTAGCCTTTAAAAAAAAAAAAAAAAAAAAAAAAAAAAAAATTAGCCTTTATATACTACTCAGGATCGTATGAGCACATGTTTGATGTTTGAGTAAAATATTCATATACATGTATCTGTCCTCTTCTTGCAAGTAAATGTCAGCACAATTCTTTTAATGTACTCGCTAGATAGTTGAAATATTGGTGAACGTGACCTTAAATTTAATTTCCCCTCCCCGTGCGTCTTTATTCATCTATACACACGTGCAAAAGTTAAGCACCACCCTATTTTATCGACAGTTGCATTGCTTAAGCATGTACAGTTGGGAGTAGAGCGATTAGACAGTGCGTAGCTGGACATCTGCTAAATAAACATACACTGACACTCTTATAAATGACAAAAAAATACACAGTTTAGTTATTAATCAGAACGTGGGATAACTGAGTAACAGACGTGCTGAACACTTTCATGCTACCCTGCCAGTATCATGTGTACTCTCCTCTTACGCGGATCCCGTTATCATGTGTACTCTCCTCTTACGCGGATCACGTTCTCGACGCGTCTTCTCATACAGCTGTAAATCAACTGCCTGATCTGTATTATTGGAATACAGTCCCATTCCTCATGGAGTGATTGGGTCTTGTCTATATTGCAGGATTCCTTCTCTGCGACCAAAGATGTCCCGCAAGTGCTCCATTAACTACACTTCAAATTTTCTGATGATTTCAGTTTGGAACTGACGGTGCTTAGTATTTGCGTCGGTGTTAGCTAAGATTCATAGCGTCTCCCTTCCCTCAACGCTATGCCGACGACAAATACATTTCCCTGGTGGTAACTCGAACATCTCCATGGCGCACTTATTATTACCTTTGCGCTCTATTGGACCTTCATCAACTTGAGAAAATGGGCCGCCATGAATAAAAATACAGAAATGGCAGACTAAATGGCCCTTCGTTGGTCATATATTAGTTACAGACGTTAAAATTATCCCTATGGAGCCTCAAAATCACCTGAAATCGAGGGTCAAGAAGGTTGGCATTTCCGTCATAATAACCTCTTGTATACAGGGGATGATGATCACAACATCGAATATAGTATTTTTATTCATGGCGGCTCATTTTCGCAAGTTAATGAAGGTCCAATAGGGCGCAAAGTTAATAATAAGTGCGCCATGGAGATGTTCCGAGTTACCACCAGGGAAATGTATTTGCCGTCGGCAGAACGTTGAGGGAAGGGAGACGCTATGAATCTTAGCTACGCCGGTTTATACATGTCTATGATAGCTCATCATCTTAGCCAGAATGCCACATCAAATATTGTATGACTTTATTGCACCCTTGCTTCAGATTAGAGAAGAATTGCCTACACCTCCTATACTTGGTCGAAAAAACAACTGCACCTCTCAGACCTGACAGACATGGCACTTGAGTGCTTGAGTTCAATATATGAGTGTTTCTCAAACTAGGCTTTTCATGTCTCAGACAAAGTGGGCAATGGGGCGGACCTGATCAGAGCATCGCCTGTCTGGGTAGTGGATTTTCTTTTCTCTGTATGCTACAAAATCAGTTTTCAATCATGGATAACGGTTATTAATTTGTCAAGTATGCATCGACATGTAAGTACCCTACTATTTGAAGAGATAGGACTTTTAATCTTTTGTATCGTAATGAATATTTTGGCAACTTTGATTTGAAAATATTTTAGATATTTAGAGATATTGCTGCACGTTGTAGCATAGGCATGATGGGAAGAACCAAATATCAACTATTCAGAATTTTTTACAGACGAAGCTCAGATCGGGTCAAGCCTCACTGTGTGCACTTTGCTTGAGATTGATATCGGGAAACCAGATTGCATTCGCTGTGTGGTAGGCTACCTAGACATACACCATGTGTGGTAGGCTACCTAGACATACACCATGGTGTGGTAGGCTACCTAGACATACACCTTGTGTGGTAGGCTACCTAGACATACACCATGTGTGGTAGGCTACCTAGACATACACCATGTGTGGTAGGCTACCTAGACATACACCATGTGTGGTAGGCTACCTAGACATACACCATGGTGTGGTAGGCTACCTAGACATACACCATGTGTGGTAGGCTGGTTAGACATACACCATGTGTGGTAGGCTACCTAGACATACACGATGTGTGGTAGGCTACCCAGTTATACTTGATGTATGGTAGGCTACCTAGGCATACACCGTGGGTGGTAGGCTACCTAGACATACACCATGTGTGGTAGACTACCCAGACATACACCATGTGTGGTAGGCTACCTACACGTACACCATGTGTGGTAGGCTACCTAGACATACACCATGTGTGGTAGGCTACCTAAACATACACCATGTGTGGTAGGCTACATAGACATACACAATGTGTGGTAGGCTACCTAGATATACACCATGTGTGGTAGGCTACCTAGATATACACCATGTGTGGTAGGCTACCTAGACATACACCATGTGTGGTAGGCTACCTAGACATACATCATATGTGGTAGGATACCTAGACATACACCATATGTGGTAGGCTACCTAGGCATACACCATGTGTGGTAGGCTACCTAGATATACACCATGTGTGGTAGGTTACCTAGACATACACCATATGTGGTAGGCTACATAGACATACACCATGTGTGGTAGGCTACCCAGGCATACACCATGTGTGGTAGGCTACCTAGATATACACCATATGTGGTAGGCTACCTAGGCATACACCATATGTGGTAGGCTACATAGATATACACCATATGTGGTAGGCTACCTATATATACACCATGTGTGGTAGGCTACCTAGATATACACCATATGTGGTAGGCTACATAGATATACACCATATGTGGTAGGCTACCTAGATATACACCATATGTGGTAGGCTACATAGATATACTAGCTACCACCATGTGTGGTAGGCTACCTAGATATACACCATGTGTGGTAGGCTACCCAGCCATACACCAGTGTGGTAGGCTACATACACCATATGTGGTAGGCTACCTAGGCATACACCATGTGTGGTAGGCTACCTAGATATACACCATGTGTGGTAGGTTACCTAGACATACACCATATGTGGTAGGCTACATAGACATACACCATGTGAGGTAGGCTACCTAGATATACACCATATGTGATAGGCTACATAGATATACACCATATGTGGTAGGCTACCTAGATATACACCATATGTGGTAGGCTAAATAGATATACACCATATGTGGTAGGCTACATAGATATACACCATGTGTGGTAGGCTACCTAGATATACACCATGTGTGGTAGGCTACCCAGGCATACACCATATGTGGTAGGCTACATAGATATACACCATATGTGGTAGGCTACCTAGGCATACACCATGTGTGGTAGGCTACCTAGACACATACCATGTGTGGTAGGCTACCCAGGTATACACCATGTGTGGTAGGCTACCTAGATATACACCATGTGTGGTAGGCTACCTAGACATACACCATGTGTGGTAGGCTACCTAGGCATACACCATGTGTGGTAGGCTACCTAGACATACACTATGTGTGGTAGGCTACCTAGACATACACCATGTGTGGTAAGCTACCTAGACATACACCATGTGTGGTAGGCTACCTAGGCATACACCATGTGTGGTAGGCTACCTAGGCATACACCATATGTGGTAGGCTACCTAGGCATACACCATGTGTGGTAGGCTACCTAGGCATACACCATGTGTGGTAGGCTACCTAGGCATACACCATGTGTGGTAGGCTATCTAGTCATATACCATGTGTGGTAGGCTACCTAGGCATACACCATGTGTGGTAGGCTACCTAGGCATACACCATGTGTGGTAGGCTACCTTGGCATACACCATGTCTGGTAGGCTACCTAGGCATACAACATGTGTGGTAGGCTACCTAGGCATACAACATGTGTGGTAGGCTACCTAGGCATACACCATGTGTGGTAGGCTACCTAGTCATCATGGTCATATACCATGTGTGGTAGGCTACCTAGGCATACACCATGTGTGGTAGGCTACCTAGACATACACCATGTGTGGTAGGCTACCTAGGCATACACCATGTGTGGTAGGCTACCTTGGCATACACCATGTGTGGTAGGCTACCTAGGCATACACCATGTGTGGTAGGCTACCTAGGCATACAACACTGGGGCTACGTCTTTCAATTTTAGTCTGATTAATTCCTCTAAGCTAAACCATTTGTGTTCTAGGTGGACTGGCTGTCATTATCTCATAGAGGGACACACATTCAGCCAGATGTTAAACTTGAAGATAGTGGAGGTGGTCATGATATGGGCCCAAGAGGGAGAACTTACAATATGGTAAGATGCAATGTAAACTAAAGTGTATCGAGGACAGTAGAGCTTGACCCAAGGATGTATTGTCCCTGAGCCCATTGACTAAGAGAAATATTAATGGAGCAGGGCGAAATGCCCCCTCCCATACTGTTTGTACGTCCCAAATCGCCGAGGCCGGATTGGATTAAAACTCAGCGTCCTGATTGTTACTATGTTTTTGGATGACATATGCTTGGAACTTCCTTCACTATGTAAAGGCTTCCACTGAGCCCTAATCTTCTTCACTGGGTCGAATCAAAGTGTCCGATGAAGGTTGTTCATGACGCTAAATGCTGAACTTCCTGAGTCTAAAAAGCCCTCAGCAAATGCATCAGGGAATTGTTATATTCAGATCATCCTAAATATCGGCCTTTACCACAATAATGCAACAAGGGACAGGCCTTAGACCCTTGTGATGTCAGTGAACAGCAATAGAGCTTAAGGTCCCAATTTCGCAGCTGTTTTAGGCTTATTAATTGGGTGTTTATTCTCACCGTGATTCACTATTTTACTCCCTGTTCCTCACATTTTTTCATATTTATTCTATGTCTAACCTATCTAAAATCAAAATTTATATACGCAACCTACACCTAAGTGTGTCGACAAGCACGAGAATCCATAAACGATGTTCGACAAGGTCTTGTTTTGTGGAAAGATTATTTGTGCTTGGTAACATTTGTAAGCTTATATGCTGGCAATTACGTTAATATCCCATCAATCCTTTTGTTTTCACAATTACTATTAGGGGTGACTGGGGTACACTGGGGCATTTTTCACCTTTTTGTAAAAATCTCCACTGTCATTGTCCTGTAGAGTAGCCTTCTATGCTGTAGTTATAGTTAAACTAATATTTACTATGACATATTCATACAACAAATTCCAAAATTTGCCCTGTTTTACATTTAAAAAGATAAAAAAAAAAACGTGTGCCATTTTTCTTCAGGTACGGGGCGCACTGGAACACCCACTGGGGTGCAGTGGGACAATAATCAAAATACATATTAAATGATGTACATGTATATACTGTTGGTCAATTCCATGCTACTTGGGACATGAAGCCAAAAAATAAAATCTTGAGAATGTGCCACAATGAGATTGTTTTATAATGGTGATACAGTATAGAGATAAAATCTAAAAATTCAGTAAGATTGCCGCAGAATTTTCCAACCTGGGTTGTTTTGCAGTTCCAGGATAAAATTTTCTTATTTTTGCTTTCAATTATCTCACAAAATTGGTTAGATTTTATTACCATTGTTTAGCTGCAGAATGGAGGATTTCTTTTTTTATTAACATTAATGGTTAATGGTGTCTTGAAAAATCATAAAAAAATTCAGAGGATATTTGTAAATATTGTCACACATTGTAAATTGTGCATGGAGTCACAGTTCTGTAACGCGAGTGACGATAAATGCTACTTTTTCTTTTATTGGACAAAAAACTTCAAGTTTAATTGAGCTACTTCTATCACTGCTTCTGTCAGTTGTCATGAATATATGACCATAGTTTTGAGTTCCTACACCATGTGACTTCTTCCAGTGGTAGCGCCAAATCTAGTAACGCGAGTGACAATGTAACGCGAGTGACGGAGTGTAACGCGAGTGACGCTATCTGGTGGAAGTTACTATTTTCAAATTTCAATTTTTATTACGTCGTGACATGCTGGATAGGGTGTGACAGAAATATAAATACTTTAAACATGTGATTATATAAATGCCAAAGAAAAATTCCCAGAATTCTTGTGATCCGGCTCACAATGCATGTGCTCCCTGTCGTCTGATATTTGGTTATCAATACATCTCAAATTGCATCCAATTTTGAATTGTGTTGTTCCCCATTTCTTAGTCGAAATAGCATTTGGAACTTGAGTGTCGAGTCCTGATGATTCACTCAACTAAATTCCATGGAATTATTTAGGCATATTTGCAAACATAGCTGAAAATTCACTAGGGTTAGTTAATAGGCCAGCATTTTAGCAGAGTTCATTTCGACCAAGGGACATATTTCAGAATTTTTGGTAGTTCCTTCACCTGTTCGTTATTTTATATTTCATGATTGACCAACTGATATCAGTGAGTTTATATGCAGTTGCATCTGTATTACTATCACAGCTGGGTGATATTGAACTGCATTCCTCTTTTATACTTTATTGAAAGTTTTCCAAGCTTATGCTTTCTCAGTATAAATACATATAAATTTTATGTTTTCTTTTCTCCAGTTTTGCATTTTATAAAATGTAATAGTACTCTATTCTCATAGTTCAAATTTTCTGTTAAAATGACAACATGTACCTTAATGTTTTATTTATTTGACATAATTCTCTGGTTTGTATTATCGATTTCAAATATACCTTTTGGAATTACTTTTAATTATTTATCAAACGATATTCATCATGGGAGGTCTGTTTCATTCCTGACTCATCTGATGATTCCTGAAAAATAATCTGCAGTTGAGACAATACTATGATATGATGTCACAGGTGTCGTTTAATGACTTGGATATTGGTACTCTCCATATGAAGGATTGGTGTCTGGTGAAGTATGACCAAGATGTGTACCCTGGTGAAATACTCAGTAGCGTCGAGAATGAGTATTTCATATCCGTGATGATTCGTACAGGAGCCGGTAATACCTGGAAGTGGCCTACACTCTGTGATTCTGTTTATTACCACCGGGAACAAATTGTTAGAAAGTTAGATGGTCCAGTTCCTTCGAACAGTTGCTCGTCTTTCACATTTCCAGAACTTCCTTAAGCATGTTAAATGCATGTCCTTTTCGCAGATGAACATAAAGTGTACAAAGTTTTGTTCAGTTATACTGTATCTGAGATCTGTTTTTATGGCACAACATAATTTTATGGTTTTGTGATGTTTAATGCTCACTAACATTCAAACTTTGGTATCCTCAACTGAGAGGTAACGCGAGTGACGTAACGCGAGTGACGAGACATTGAAGTTATTCGAGCAAGCTGTTCCACATTGGAACAACTTAGTGGATTCCTAATTGCATTGTTATTTCAAGAGGTCTACAGGGTACTAACAGATCCACTAAATTGTCATCTGTGTGTAAAGGCTTGAGCTTAATTCAAGAATGAAGTTATGGCTAAAATTTCCATGTCCTTTTTGCTGTAACGCGAGTGACGAGTACGCAAAGTGGAATCAAATAAAAGTTTTAAATGCAATTACAGCACTTTAAATTTGTATGAATACTTTGGGGCCTAAGTTGTCTTTAGGCAGTATGTGTGCATGTATACTTTCTTTGTTGGAGGCAGGTGGGGTGTAATATAACCAAAATGGTGCAAAAATGTAACGCGAGTGACGTGGAATTGACCAACTGACGTCTGGGAAAAGACAATATATTCAATATTTAGCACTTTTATAATCTATACTAAATAGAAGAGATTCACAGTTAAATTTCTACAAGAGCCTTTTCGAAGAAAAGACAAAATATTCAATATTTAGCACTTTTATAATCTACTCTAATTAGAAGAGATTTGCAATAAAATATCTGTAACACTGTGTCGGAGAAAGGACAATATATTCAATATTTAGCACCTTTATAATATTATCTAATTAGAATAGATTCGCACATAAATATGTAGCTGTCGTCTGAGAACAGACAATATATTGAACATTTAGCACTTTGATAATATAATCTGATTAGAAGAGATTCGCAGTTAAATATCTAGCTGGCGTCCGAGAAAGACAATATATTCAATATTTAGCACCTTTATAATATCATCTAATTAGAAAACATTCGCACTTACATATGTAGCTGGCGTCTGGGAAAAGACAATATATTCAATATTTAGCACTTTTATAATCTATACTAAATAGAAGAGATTCGCAGTTAAATTTTCACAAGAGCCTTTTTGGAGAAAAGACAATATATTCAATATTTAGCACTTTTATCATCTACTCTAATTAGAAGAGATTCGCATTAAAATATCTGTAACACCGTGTCGGAGAAGGGACAATATATTCAATATTTAGCACCTTTATAATATCATCTAATTACAATATATTCGCATTTAAATATGTAGGTGACGTTTGTGAATAGACAATATATTGAATATTTAGCACTTTGATAATATCATCTAATCAGAAGAGATTCGCAGTTAAATATCTATCTGGCATCTGGGAAAAGACAATATATTCAATATTTAGCACTTTTTATAATCTATACTAAATAGAAAAGATTCGCAGTTAAATATCCATAAGACCCTTTTCGGAGAAAAGACCATATATTCAATATTTAGCACTTCTATAATATACTCTAATTAGAAGAGATTCAAATTAAAATATCTGTACCGCCGTGTCGGAGAAGGGACAATATATTCACCTCTATAATATCATCTAATTAGAATATATTCGCATTTAAATATGTAGGTGACGTTTAAGAACAGACAATATATTGAATATTTAGCACTTTGATAATATCATCTAATTAGAAGAGATTCACAGTTAAATATGTATCTGTGGTTTGAAGAAAGACAATATATTCAATATTTAGCATCTTTATAATATCATATAATTACAAAGATTCGCACTTAAATATGTAGCTGGCGTCTGCAAAGAGATATTATATTCAATATTTAGCACTTTTATAATCTATACTAAATAGAAGAGATTCGCAGTTAAATATCCACAAGAGCCTTTTCAGCGAGAAGACAATATATTCAATATTTAGCACTTTTATAATCTAGTCTAATTAGAAGATATTCACATTAAAATATCTGTAACACCGTGTCGGAGAAGGGACAATGTATTCAATATTTAGCACCCTTATAATATTATCTAATTAGAATAGATTCACACTTAAATATGTAGCTGGAGTCTGAGAACAGACAATATATTGAACATTTAGTACTTTGATAATATTATCTAATTATAAGAGATTCGCAGTTCAATATCTAGTTGGCGTCTGAGAGAGACAATATATTCAATATTTAGCACCTTTATAATATCATCTAATTAGAAAAGTTTCGCACTTAAATATGTAGCTGGCGTCTGGGAAAAGACAATATATTCAACAATTAGCACTATTATAATATATGCTAAATAGAAGAGATTCGCAGTTAAATATCCACAAGAGTCTTTTCGGAGAGAAGACAATATATTCAATATTTTAGCACCTTTATAATATCATCTAATTAGAATATAATTTGATTGTTGCAATCAAGGACCAAAGGAAGATGTTGCTTTTGTCGTTTTGTTTCTTTCGAAATTACATTGAAGGGGACCAATTGTCTCCGAAACACCTTCGGTCATCGTTGAATGATTGGTTTGTTGTGCCAGTAAGTCTGAATACATGTCAGCTGCCTGCATCGGTGAGGTTGCCTTTATATTGCCCGTTCTGTAGGCACCAATCAAGCTTTACCTGGGACTGTCTTAAACAGCCTATATACCAGCACATGCGCGTTGTTTAACCAGGAAGAACGATAGAATAATCTGTTATTGTCTGAGTGGAGTTGCACAGACCACAAATGAAAATGTACTTCCGACTGTCTTAAAAATCCTTATATACCAGCGCATGCGCGTTGTTTAACCAGGAAGAACGATAGAATAATCCCTGTTATTGTCAGAGGAGTTGCACAAACCAGCAAAGAATGTGTATTTGGGACTGCCTTAAACTTCCTTGTTTACCAGCCCATGCAAGTTTGAAAATATGTAGCATTTGTGCTAATTATACAATATATTTTCTTTAAGGAGAGGCAGTCGTACAATTTGGAGCTGCGATTTAGAAGAGATATTCAATATTTATCATGGCTGCAATTTAGAAGAAATATTCAATATTTAGCATTTGTGCTAATTATACAATATATTTTCTTTCGGGAGAGGCAGTCCGACAATTTGCATTTGCGAGTTATCATAAATATTGAATATTTCTTCTGGCTACAATTTAGAAAAAAATATTCAATATTTAGCATTTGTGCTAATTATACAATATATTTCCTTTGGGAACAGGCAAGTCAAAGTGCTAACTAGCAGTAATCCTAGAAATTATCTTCAAAGTAGCACACCCCTTTCTAAATATCACTGATTTTAGAAATTATTTGCGAAGTAGCAGATCTGCTAAATAGCATGCGAGACAATAATAACCATTCCTGCACCTTAACATGCTTAATGGCGATTTTATGGGATTGTAAATGTTCTCTGATTTTCTGAGATTAATTTCATATTCGGATGACAAAGTAATCTAGCAGAACCCCAAAACCCAGGTCTCACATGTTAGCAATCTTTAGCGGTGGGAGGAAGCGCAATTAACCTGCCACCACGCTTTGACAAAAATACATGTAGCATCTCGTCTGGGTAAAAATGACCTCTGTGAACCTATATATCCAGCAAATCAAATGAGGCTTATATGTGGGGGTTTTTACTGTGTTGTCTTATTGTCGCGCTTTAAATCACAGGGTGCTTTATGATGGATAGCCGCAATAGTAAATATCTTCACCGTAAAAAAAAGTGGATTACATGTAGGTCAGCGATGAGATGTGATAACTTTACATTAATTTTGTTAAAAGCTGTCTTGTTCGAAACTACTCCCCTCATTTCCTGGTGATACATGTAAATTGAAAGAAATATATTGCATCAGATTCGTCGTTATTTGGGCAGCCGTCATCTATTAAGAGTTTTCAAATGTCCATAATCCCAAAGACCTGTTTCATTATTAAAATTAGCACCTAAAGTAACATAACCGAAAGATAAAAAGTAAATTGGAGTTACTTGAAAGATTAGAAGCGGTCAACAGTTTTCAATGATGCCGTCAACATCAATTGAAATTGTGTTCATCGAACCCATATCACAATTCAATGTTCGTAGAACATAGTACATGTACATTACCGTGTTGTATCCGAAAAGTGATGTCACGATAATGGTGTGACTGTCCATTAGAAATAGAATGTTCTGATGGACATATCAATCAAAATGTTGATCAACACCATAATACATGTAGCATCTTTCTAATATTTTTGGAGTCTCCTATGTTATGACACCAAAATCGTATCAATGATTTCCTTTTTGTTTTTCACCTCCTGGGAACATCCTCCGCCATAGGATTACCAGTACTCTTTACGCTTATATCGATGCAGAGTAGAAATATGTCGACCTGATCAGCTAGCCTAATACGTCATATATTTATTATATTCACTCCAATAAAACTTTGTTCACATACATGACTCCACAAAGATGCACCATGTAGCTAGTGTGTTTTGTCTCAACTGATCCTTTGCAAATTCAAATGTCTCAAAATATTAAAATCTTGTTAATTTCACAGGGTATTCATTTTCCTTAGAGAAAAAATTGCTCTTTTTTCATACAACATCTGTTGTATGAATTTTCTTGTTATTTGTACACAAACTGACTTAAATGAACTTTTCCTACACTGTACATGTATGTCTATGGACGTTGATGATTTTTAAGACAGGCTCCTCACCTTTGCATTTGACCTTTTATCCACGTGTTAAAAAAAACTGCCTCTCTAACATGGAGGTAAAGGGCGATTCCACCGTTACGTGTGTGACATTCAGAGAATTTTTTGGGGAAGTTTCTTCTAACAGACTTTTTCTTAACAAAAAAAATAAACATCTATTACAGAATTCTGTTACACTACTGGGTGCTGGTCAGTTACAGCAGGCCAGTTTTTTTTCTCTCTGTTGACAACATCGCTAACAGAGCAAAAGAAAGTGGCGTTACGTGTGTGACTCACACGGAATTGGATTTAGGGAGTAGGGAGATACATCTTGAAAAACGTGTGAATTGAGAAGGTATCTTTTTTAATCACTTCAAATACATCAAACTACAGGGAACAACATATACAAGTGGCACATTGAAGTTGTGATACACATCTTTGTTTTTGCCCTAAAACAAAAACACCTGGTGTTACGTGTGTGACATCGTGTGAATTGGAGAATAACAAGCTACATAAAACTTGATCAAACAAACAGGATAAAAGTTTATTTTGGTATATTGCAACTTCATACTATCATGACTGTCAATTTAGTTGCATATAGAAATCAGAAACTTATGACATCTCATTCTGTCATTTGAACGAATAAACGTCAAAATTGAAAATGCTGACTAGAAATTTTTACACAGCGCAACACATTGCCGACCTGAATGTACCCAGGGTAAGTTACTATGAATAATCAAACCTGAACTGTCCACGAGAACCTGCCACTTCCGGTGGAGCAATGACCTTAAGTATATCACTGAGCTTTGATGTTCTTATCTATCTGATCCTGTGGTACATGGATAACAGTGGTGGCAACCATCAGTTTAGAAGCCAGTAATGCAAAATCCTCGGAACTTTGAACAACCACCTCATCATTTTTGCTCATGACTTTCTCCCGTACTAGAGACTTTGACCTACCCCCCACACCACCTACAACCCCTTTGCCATGCGATGTCGCAAAGTACTTCCATGAACAATTTTTCTGCAGATTTTTTGACAGAATGTGGATGATTTCAACACAGTACTCAACAGCATCAAGCCTCACAAACCTGGCAACTCAAATTTCCCTCCTTGTAGTTTGTTGATGACAGAGCAGTTTTGGGATGACAGATGCTGCCCTCTAACAATCAGAGTTGTTCCCCTTGTTTAGGGAGCAAGGGAAATGTGTTACGTGTGTGACTGCTGCTTATTCTGAGGAAGGAGGTTTCTCTATTGAATGGAAGCCAACAAAAGAGGCATACAACTATTCAGATGAAGGATCTAGTTTATAATCTTAAATAATTTTGATGTGGACTGTAAATATTTCTATAAAACTTAATTTAATGTATTCAGCATTACGTGTGTGACAAGCGGCAAGATATGGTGGAGAAAATCTTTTTTATTATATTATTCATTCCTTGAGGTCATTCTATTGAATTTTTTTCATTAATGCAATGCCTGGAGAGTCACTTCAACTTGTGGGACATTCTTAACTAACAGATGTCTTCAGTGCTGCCTTGGTATGAACTTAGAGAAAAAAATTAATATTAAAATGCAAAAAATAATGATGTACAGATGC
This sequence comes from Hanleya hanleyi, assembly GCA_036873755.1. Classification (NCBI taxonomy): domain Eukaryota; kingdom Metazoa; phylum Mollusca; class Polyplacophora; order Lepidopleurida; family Hanleyidae; genus Hanleya; species Hanleya hanleyi. Next base: position 15,659 of record JAVTVY010046870.1, read on the forward strand.
CGGATGATTTACACTGTTAATGATATATTTTTAAAAGATATATTTTCTAACACTAGAACTATTAAGTTCTTAGATGAGGGCAAAGAAATCCTGCCAGATGGGTTTGAAATTTTCACCTATGGGGTTCACTTTCGGTGGAATCGCCCAAAATATGTCATTTTTGCTGAATCAAGTTGAAAATATATTGCAATATATAGTCCTCCATTGGCGACAATAGACATACATGTACATAGCCAGTTCATATGCCATTCATAAACTAAATAGCCAATATATATGTAGTTTTGCCTCTTAAAACAAAACATGGATTCCTTCGACTGGAAAATTATTTTTAGTTCATGTGTATGTAATAATATATATAAGGTATGTCCCCTATACAGACGGAGGCCTTGAAGATCTGGTAACGTGTGGACACAGTATTTATAGAATCTTGTATGATAGAAGCGATGTAATTGTATTCCAAGTTACTCCACCATGGGTGGCCAAGGTCACTGTAAGTTTATGAACGTAATACAATGCTCCATAAATATACGGATATATCTTTCCTAATGTACATCTATCACAGCCTAGCATGTTGCTGCATATGTGAAAATTTGATCACACCCAATTTTGTTAACAAATTTGAATCAGTCTTACTACAAAGTACAATGTAATACATTTGATCAGTCACCCTACAAAATCATTATTATATTGAAGATATAATGAATTATCTACAAGATTTGGAACCATTTTGTCAACTTCCTGTGCTAAAATTTGATCTCCCTATGATTGTATTGTCCAGGATACTAATAATCTTCATGATAGAATGCATACATCAGCCTAGGACATCCAGGTCACAAACCAACGGCCTTATGTAATATGTAGTAAATTGGCAGAGCACATCTTCAGAAAACTATATTCCCTAATATTTGCCACCAGGAATGACCCACCACACCAGGTATCCTGACCTTTCTGCTCAAACATATAAAAAATTCAGCATGCATTTACCACCATTTTTTTTAGATAAGATGGTCAGAGATAAGCTCATCCTGCGGACACTATTACAGCAAATTTGGAGGTCGCCAGTCAAACTGGGTCCAATTTGTATCCTATGCTAACTTGGAAAGGTGATTTTGATATTTTTGAGAGTTAAATATTATAGAAACATTTTCAAATACATCACAAACCATTTCTGGTCCAGTCAGGTATAATGGTCAATCAATGGTCGCAAAAGTCAAGTCCTGATTATATTCTAGCTTAGATGCGAAAAATTCAGTGGGGGTTTGTGACCTCAAGGGGACTACATTGTAGGGCTGTTAAGCTATATGAAGGCCAAGGCAATACATGTAGATCCTTTCAAGTATTATCAACCAAATTTTATGTGGGAAATTCCACTCCCTGTGATTAAACTATTAACAGATTGGTCCAGATATTGTTATTATATGAAAAAAATGGAACCCCCCCCCTCCCCAAATCTTTACAATTTATAAAACCATTGAGGTATATTATAATACTTTGACCTGTTGCAGCTGGACGGCATTTATTCATAAGCTACTGAACTCCAGACCTCCTGATTTGGCTACTTTTTTTGATAAACACTAATATTATGAAACTTGATATCGACAATGTTATATGTCAACATAAAGATATTGAAACTCAAGAAATGCTTGCCTAAATACATTCCTGTAGAAAGCTGAATACTCTTACCTCACTAAAAAGTACTTTCTGTAGATCAAGCTATATTGATAGTCTGACCAGTAGAAAAATGAGAAGCACTCTATGCAAATACAGAATCAGTGCACATCGGTCAGAGAGTGGTCGTTACGGGAATGTAGATAGGCAAGACGATAACAGTGCAGTCAACAAGTTGTTTAAAGGGAACGTGAACTCTGGTGAAACGTGCATGACCAGTTAAAGCTTTTTCCTCATAGAATCCAAATCGTTGATCAGATATTTTTTTACAATTTTTTCAAAGCAGTACTAAACATTTTAACTTCGTTACACTGGACGAACATAGAGGCCTCCATGTTTGAAGAATCGTGACGTCAGTGGACACTAGTTCTTCTGCCTCTGGAGGTAAAAACGCGTCAATTGACAGAGGTGCAGTATTCGAGACCGTAGCTTACAAACATGAACGAGATGACAGTGCGACGTGTCGGCATTACCTGATACATTGTGACAGCCAAATGCAGAGCAGCCCGGCATCGTAGAATATCTGCTAGAATCAGGCTGTATTCTACATCAAAGCTAATCGATAACATTGACTCTGTCGGTCGGGGAACGGAGGAGTGCATGAAAATGACCATATGCGGCCATGTTATCTCGACACAGAGAATGTCCGATGACGTAGGAGATTATCGGCAGAACTGAATTTCGCGCTTTCCCATTGGATAAAAATCCTGCCCAAAACAAACATGGCGGCGCCCCCAAGAAATTTCAAATCACGGTATTTTCTATGTTTGCGTCTGTCTCATTCATTGGAAAAAAATGAGAAAAAATATTTGTCACGATTTTTTAATCTATCGGGACTCTTGTATAATTCCCGCGGTGTTTTACCGCAGAGTTTACGTCCCCTTTAAGATGAATATCATTTTATTTTTAACTGTCCGAAATAACATAAACAGCAGACACCACGCACTGCTATATTGAACAAAGTTTGTCCGTGTTTCGATAGTTTGAATAAGTTTTCTCAAATACGAATGGTACATGTACTGGAGAACAAGTCTAAGAGCCTGTTGATCCATACCGCAAGGTATTACTGGTTCATGCGTAAAACCGTAAAGAGGTAGTAGCGTCAGTTAAAAAATATTCAGCAAATAACTTATTTCGATAAAAGTTATTTAGTGGTTGAGATCAACTATGGTGAACGTTTTTCTGTGACCTCATTTTTTAATATAACGGGCATTGAAATCACACTTCTGACATTCTCTGAAAAACATAACAGCACCTGCACTTGGCTCCAGTGCCTGAGATGACGTCACAAAACGCGCACTGGCATTCCAGGCGTGATGCTTTGCAACATCATACTCAATCTTAGAACTTTTATTGCACTGTGACGGCTTCTAACGTGACGTCATGGATACCTGGTCACGTTATCCGACGTCATCTCAGTCATTTCCCATTTTCATGTTGTTCACTAGACCGAATTGAAGAATCTGACAATATTGACCCCTATAGGAAATACAAGACTTCAATACTTGAAAATCTTTTGGCAAATGTTGTAAGTGATCATGCTGCTCAGTTTACCTGAACAATTAAAATCACGCTACTACCTCTTTAAGATTACAGTGAGTGTTCGTTCCCAGTACGGTACCATAAACACAATTGTTTATTGATGTTCTTATGTGATCATGTTCATTTATGTATGTTGACTGTATTGCTGGTCTGTGAAGGCTATGTATCTTGGTCAAGAAATTTTATCTATCTATCGACATAGGAGGCTAAGGAAGGATGTCAAAAGGCTGAAGAATGATTTTACTACATGTAACTGGTATTCAGTATAAGAGTAGGAATGGCTGCATAGCAATTGTTTTCAGCAACCTTCATGACATGATCTACACATCTCACACTTCACTACAATGTATTTACCATATTTCACACTGTTTACATTTCAGAACTAAACTATCTCATATTTCGAAACAACTACATTTCTTCATTAGAACTGTCAAATAATTTCTTTTCAATTCTCAGATAATATTACAAATGTATTATAGGCACTCAATACACAAACAGAAGTTCCCATCATTCAAATTCAATGAATAATTTTAAATACAACATTTTATAAACCTTTCATGTTGCGATACGGTCTATGGTATTGGCGGTGGGGGACATGGACTGCTCGGGTTTTCATCATTAGTAGGCTTGCTTAGTATTTCATGAAACCACATGACACTCTTGTTTACAAGCTTTTGAGAAGCACTGTGATGGTCTGTCATACTTACCCATCTAAAAGCATATAGACTGGACAAAAGTGCGATTTTCACAGAACAAATGAAAAATCTGCAAATTTAGTTGTATGTAGTTGATACAGCGAAGGACCCCATGATCTTGCATTTATTCTGGAACTAAAGTCCCATTAACTCTTTCACCAATTATTTTGTTTTCCCCTGACAAATGTGACCTGCTGACGATCAATTCCCTGAGAACAGTTAAAATTTGTACATTGTGTTGAGATTTGTGGGAGAACAAATAGGAACCCTATCTCTACAATGCACACTTCAGCATATTTTTCTAGTTTTAGAGTTTTCTGGTAATAAAATAGCATACAAAAGTAGGGTCTATTGCAAAAGACTGTGTTGTCCTCGGCTTCCTTGGCTTGAAAATGTCAAAATTTCTCAGTGTTTTTCAATGTTTGACCTTATTGGAAAGGGTGACCTTTCTCTTACATGTACTATATGTGACATTACCTCAGACGGTTGGCACAAATAAAGCGGAGGATACTATTGGATGAAACTGATGGAATTCCATCCTTTCAGTCACTGTCTACGCTTGTCTCCTAACTGTTGGCCGATAGAGGTCACATGGGTAAAATTACACTAATTGGCATGCGGAGAAAACCATTTGGATGAAAATGAAAATTGTTTGACAAACTTTGTGTATCAAGGGTCATAAAAATATGGAAATAAACTTTGCTGATAGTTGTTGGCAATTTTAATCATCTTGGAAATATGAATACAGTTTACCAGACATGTAATTTCAAAAACACAGAAGTTGGCTGAGATTTTTGATGAAATTGAACTGTGGCTCGCTGTCGACATGCCTGTCACACAGTAATGTATGTAGGAAAAATGATTTTTCGCTCCAATTTTTTTCGATCTAATTTTGCTTTTACTTTTGCTAACAAACAAACAGTTTCAAGAGTCGAATTATAATCATGGTTAAGGCTTTCCAGAAGTACATGTACATGTATACAGTGTTTGATAGGTTTCCGTTAAAATGAATGGAAAAAAATAAGTGCTATAGTACCTATCGTGATGGCGAACAGATTTTAAGCTATCCCATTTTACCAGGAATGGTTGTATGGGTATGCACACTCGACATCTCGGTAGGGGAGGGTGGGGGATACATGGGACAGGGGAGACTTGGGACACCCCTTATTTAGTAGCCTTGTGGAAGCCAACGGAGACTGAGCTTACATGTGCTGTTTGGTTTTCATACCGCCTCCCACATTTATCATTCTGGTGTTTCCTGGAATCATTGAAGTGAGTAAATCTTTCTTTTTATGTTTTTTAACTTGAAAAGCTAGATTTTGGAGGCCACGCCCATTTGTTTATACGGTGCAATATAAGGTATATGATACCGATATCTTGACACAGGATTATCTTTTATATGGGGCACACATGACACTGACCGAATTTGTGAGGGGCAGGGCATGGACAGTTAAGCAAAAAATCGCAATTTTGCTAAGTTGGCCCCCCTGGGGAAAGTTGGGACACAGTGTCTCCCCTAGAGTGTCCCATCTCTCCCTGCAGTTTCGAAGAATTTCGCGATATGTATGGTATTACTTTCTGTCGGCAAAGTGATAATTTTTTAGCAAGTTCACATTTCCATGTTAAGCCATTATTTTCTTCAAATAAAAAAGTTAGTTTGATTGTATTTAAATATTTACATCGGTTGTCCCATATCTCCCAACTCCTTGTCCCGTGTCTCCCAACACTGTCCCAAGTTACCCCCAAAATATGCTGAAATGAAATCATCTCCACATCATAACACACTCGGTTTGGTGTCTTAAACACTGTGGCAATGCATGGGTATTCTTCCCAGGTTGGTGCATGGCACGCATTGATTTGCACAACTAAATACTTTGTACCGAATGTGAAATAATCTGACGTCGCAGAAATAGTGTCCCAGGTCTCCCCACTCTCCCCTATAACAGGAATAATCGGTGAAAGAGTTGTTGCCAACATATCTCGGTCTGTATGGTATGGTGATGTTGTACCCTCAGGAATATGTTCCAAAATTCATCCTCAATATCATGTTAATATGCATGGGAATATGTTGAAAATCTGCTGCAATTCTGTTGGAGCTGTGACCCCTTCCTGTGCTGAAGGGTGGAACAGCTGAGCCTTGGAGATTGCTCCGGTTAATGTCTCCTCATTGTCTGGGTAAAAACATAGAAACATATACATGTCTGGTAAGGGTTTGGTTTAGAGTTAATGGGAATGGGCAGGGGGAGGGGGATTGACAATCCACTCAGGAGAACATCTGCACATCTTCTATCGGGACGTTCGTCATGTAAGGATCTTCAAACCGGGAACACCGCATATAATACAGCTTGTCTTGTAGTTTTCCCAGGTTTAACAAGGTTCCCTACATGTAGTCGCCTATTGTGTTTTTCTTACATGATGAATAGGCCCTTCTATCAGTCACAATGGACAGAAATCTTTGTGTTAAATATAACGGTACATAAGTAATTCTAAGCAATTTGGGACAAAAGTTGCTTGTGTGCTTTGATGCTTCATGGGGGGAAATGTTTTAAATTCTTTGGTTAGGATAAGCTTCCGGCAGGGATTGATGTATTTCCTTCAATGTTCTTCCCATGGGTGCTTGAAAAATCCTTGACTTTTGGTCTTGATAAAAAAAAAATTCCCCTATTATCCTGTCGATTACATGTACGTTATTGTATGCTGTTCTCAAGGAGGGAGGTAACCCTGTTGGGGAAATGTTTTGAATTATTTGGCTGTGTTCTGAGCTGTTTTTACCTGCGGCACGCAGGTCTACGGGAGGCTCGCGTTGTTGTTGTTGTTGTTCTTGTTGTTCTTCTTCTTGTGACTTTTTGAAATGCGCATGCGCTAAGAGAGTGTGATCTCTGCCACACTTTTCTTTTCAACCTCCGATCTCACATGAACTGTCTTCAAGCGCGTTTGAATTCATTTGCAACTATATTCGGTGGAATGAATTATTGCTTCGTTAATTTCCGGATTGGATTTATTATACATGAGAATAGTGTGAATAACGTCAAAGGACCTACAAAGTAGGGTAGGCATTAGGACACCGATACGCACTGAACTCCTGGACCGCCAGTTGAAATCCTGCCAATATTAAGATGGGCACGGCCCAAGTTAGAATCACCAGTGATTTTAATCAAAAATCACCAGAAATTTCCATCAAAAGTAGGTCAGCTCGAAACATGCTGGCAACAGTCCCCTAATGCACATTCATGCCCAGTGTGAATAACGTCACGGGACATAAGAAGTAGGGTAGGCATTAGGACTCCGACGCACGCTGAATTATTGGACCCCCAGTTGAAATCCTGCCAATATTAAGATGGGCACGGCTCAAGTTAGATTCACCAGTGATTTTAATCAAAAATCACCAGAAATGTTCATCAAAAGTAACATGCTGGTAACAGTCACCTAATGCACCTTCATGCCAAAAATCAAGGTTCTGATATCAACGGTAACACTCAAATATAACATATCTCTCAGATATAACATATATATAAATATTAATATTCATGTCACTGTTCCATTGTTTCTCTTGTATTCCTCTTAAAATTTTGTACTCTGCCTTTGACTGGTAAGTACAATAAAATATTGAATCTTGAATGCTTATTTTGCCGACGAAAGGATTGAGATGGACTCACTCATTACCGGACAATTTCAAATGGTAGCCCACTTCGAAGGGACAGAAGTGACTATGTAGTATTTAATGAGTTAGATACCCCTGTGCGCGAACAATACCTCACCGTCGTGCAGTTATATTGAGCACTTTCGGTTACAAGCATGACATTTTGCAAATAGCTATTTTGAATGATTCTCTTTCGGAACACGGCTTCTATCCTCATTCTCGCAAGCCAGGGCCTTGATTCGGTGGTATTGATGTTCCCGTCCTCTTCCGCACTCAGAATTCCTTTAGAATAGCATTAATCACTTCCGTAAATTCAATACTTATGTGTATCAGCAGACAATGCGCAGACACATATTGCATTTGACATCATTCTCTTAAGACGGAGCCCTTTTCTGCTAGAATTTACTGGTTCTATACAAAATTTACGTTACTTTGTCAATCAGTTTTACGTATGGAATTACGTCATATATAGCAGTTACTGGCCATAAAAACGATCTAGCGGACCTCGTGGCCAAAAGCTATGGCCTTCGTTTTCCTGGAGGGGTTTTGTAGTTTGATTTTGATACTTAGATACCTTTCACATTGACTTTAACTTGGCAGTCATTTTCGCGAATGCAACAATTTGATGTATCAAAAGATAATAACGAGAATTCGACATCATTCTCTTACACACAGACCTTTTTTAGTGAACTAGCCCCGAAACGTCGCACTTGAATCACCTTCGGAATGACTTAGTGACAAAAATATTCGCGAATTGAGTATAGGAAGATATCCATAGATACCGACTAGAAATGTTTCTTGTTTGCAGAATTTGATTTTAATGAAAATAAATTAATAAAATTAGCAACCTTCGAAAAGGCTTGGCCGAACATGTCAGATGAGATGATATTTCCTAAGAATTAAATAGTTAATCATTTATATAGAAGAAGCAAACCATGTCTTGGTATTGACTTGCTGCGTGGAAAAGAGTGGCAAGCAATTTGGTTCGCAGATGATAACGAACGTAAATGAAGAAACCTAATTAATTATTTTAATCGAATATCAAGACTGTAACAGGCCTCAATTTGAATAGTGAAAAAGTGTCATTATGCCTCTTGGACAGTTCGATAAAGCCTTAAATCCCATTCCGTAGTTTCACAGATCGAAGTGATAGACCTGATACTAAATTTATTGAAAAATAACTTCCAAGGAAATATAAATTTTCCATTTTGATCGGCAAATT
>JAVTVY010046871.1:0-23087 GCA_036873755.1 Hanleya hanleyi
ATGTTTAGCAGCGTGTTGGTGGTACTAGGTGTTGGTGATGAGGTGGAAGGATCGTCGCTTCTTAGGGATGACGGCGTAGAATGACGTGGAGTGGTAGTAGGAGTACGGACCGTGGTCGTCGTGGTGGATAGGTCGATGTAGCGGGTAAAGGGTAACGTGGTGGTGGTGGCTGGAGTAGACGGTGGTGTGGTGGGTGTCTGGGTTGATACGTGGCGGACCCTTGACGTCTTGGATGGCGTAGGCAGCGTCGTGGTCGTCGTGGTGGTGGAAGTGGTGGATGACGGAGAACGCAGGGTGTTCAAACAGGATATCACCGTCGTCAAATCGTGTCTTGTTTCAAGTCAATGAGTAGATACCCGTGAGCGGGTTGGGTCGCATCTTCAAAGGCTTCTCGTACAAAGGCCGTGTTTTTAGGGTACATCTGTTGGGCGAGGTGCGTAATTTGGGAAGCGTCTCTGGGGTTAACACCTCTGTTTGAATAACACCACATACTGAGCATTCAAACTAATGTTCCTGTGCTCTTTGTTCTTACTGAAGAGATTCTGTACGATGTAGATGATGCTCAACCGACGATGATGGCTTCCTTTGGTAAAGAGACGGGTGATTCGACTGTCCGTTTCCGTCATGAGATCGTCCACCACCACCAAGGTGTCTTGGGGTGTATCCTCAGGAGGTAAGCCTTCCACTAAGGTGAGTCCCGGCACACGGGCCAGTTCCTCGTACGCAGGTTGCCAAGCTCCATAACACCACAGGATGCGAGCTAGAGGCGGTGAAATGAGGGCTGACCCATGTTGGATCAGACGTTGAACGAAGTGTGTTTTTCCCGACCCTGTCGGTCCAGCGATGAGACACGTGAAAGGATGCTGCCATCGAGGATCCATAGTTTTTTTTATTTGATGATTTGCGCTCGACGGTTAGAAGCCCACCAGCGTTGTCGGGGATCCCACCGGGGATCGTAGTCGATTGGATACCGTTGTGGTGGTAAACGTGGTGATTCACGGGGATCCACTGCAAATATGTTTAGCAGCGTGTTGGTGGTACTAGGTGTGGGTGGTGATGAGGTGGAAGCGCTTCTCAGGGATGACGGCGTAGGATGACGTCGTGGCGTGGTTGGAGTACGGGACGTCGTGGTCGTCGTGGTGGATAGGTCGATGGTGCGGGCCAAGGGTAACGGGGTGGTGATGGCTGGAGTAGACGGTGGTGTGGTGGGTGTCTGGGTTGATACGTGGCGGACCCTTGACGTCTTGGCTGGCGTAGGCAGCGTCGTGGTCGTCGTGGTGGAAGTGGTGGATGACGGAGAACGCAGGGTGTTCAAACAGGATATCACCGTCGTCAAATCGTAGAACACGCCTGTAAATAACGTACCCACAAGCACTACTACACACACTATAGTACCCACTTGTGCTTTTCGAGTTCGTAATAGTAAGGGTAGACGTGTACTATCCATGGTACAATGCTACACTGAAGGCGGGTGGTGATAGGGGTTAGAATTTATAGACGTTTCATGTCACGGCCGGACACCCAGGAATTAAACGAACGAGGCCATCCTTGCCATTTGACGAGATGATAGGGAATGCCACGGCGGTGTTCCGTTTTCAAAATCTTTTCCACCGTGTAGTAGTCTTTCTGTGTTTTCACTATGGGTTGTAATTCTGCCTCGTAAAACGTGCCTTGCAGTCTCTCTCCTTGTAGATCTTCCAGTTGATAGACGTGTGGCTGTCGAGGTTTATGGCGAACGATGACAAAGTGCTCGTCACTCCAGTTGGGCAAGTAACTTTTCTCAAATTGACCTTTCACTTTACTGATCCGTACCACATCTCCACGTTTGTAACGGGGTGCCGTGAATGATGGACTGGATGAGTACAGCGTAGCACGCACTTGATGTTCGTTGCGTTCTGTCACATCACGGGGAGCTCGCTGGATACTGCGATGATAGGCGCGATTATACCCTTGCACCAGTTGAGGTAATACATCGATGTAGCGTCGAGTGTTTTGGGCGGTAAAATACTTGTACATTCGGCCTTTGAAGGTACGATTGAAGCGTTCCACCACAGAAGCTTTCGTCTCGTTGTACGTATGAAAGAAAAATACCTTCTGTTTCTTAAGAAAGGCTTGAAAGGGTCGGTTGAGAAATTCTGTGCCTTCATCTGTTTGTAAATAAAGAGGTTTGCGCCCCGTCTTGAAAATCTGCTGGAAGGCTCGTATTAGATTCTCTCCTGTTTTGGTGCGAATGGGTAGTACCCAGGCATACTTGGATAAAATATCGATACAGGTCAATATGTACCGATGTCCATCAGTGTGAGGTGCAAAGCGACTCATGTCCACTAAATCCGCCTGCCATTGCGCGTCTATACCGCCGACGATCACCCGGTTACGGCGAAAATGGCGTCGGGCTGCTCGGTGTAAACTATAGGTGTCTTGGGTTTTTAACCAGTCTCGAACTTCAGTTCGACTAATGCCTTGAGAATGGGCAGCTCGAGATAGCGCTCCCACAGCGCTATACGCGGCTGGACTGTTAGGGCTGTAATACAAATCGGTTAACACCTCGTTAATCACTGTAGACTCCTTTTTCTCCTTTTTTCCCTTTCGGTCCCGCTGCTTCATCACGGACTTTTTCTTCTTTCCCTTCATCGTTCTGGGTCGTCCCCGTCATGTGTGTGTGGGTCGCTTCATCAGGTGACACTGTCACTCTAGCCTCTGTGCATTCTATAGATATAGTATTTTCCCCATCATCAGATTTTTTTTCATCAGGTTCACTCAGCGCGTCTTCCATAGCACGAACCCACGCCAATTGGTCGGGTGATCGGTCGTCCGGTGTAAATAACTGGTCCACAATAGGCACTATTTTCTCCAAGGCTGACCACACAGAGGGGCTTAGGAGAATACTTCGCGTAGGCTCTTGGTAGCGGCCCAGACGCCATCTTTTTCGTATGAAGAGGGGAGGTACGGAATATACGTAGATGGCATTGTCCAGGTGGATGATGTCTCCGTCCAACTCACCGCTCAACACCCGTTTAAATTTAGTCCAGCCATCACGCTGTAGCGTCACCGTATTCGATAGCATCTCAGCGGGCGCCCAGTAAATAGCTTCATCGTCTTTCACCAGCGTGACTTTATCTTGATAGATGTATAACCTCACACTGGGTGTAAGAGGCAGGATGGCTCGTAGGTAGGTTGACATGCTTGCTGTAAATGTCGAACGGAGAATGACACACACTCTGTCTCATCCCCTGTATTTATAGGGTCAGGTACTATTCTGTGAGAGGCGGCTCCTGTGGAGAGAGGACTTGATCGACCATGGGAACTACTTGTTGTAAAGCCGTCCAGAGATCGGGGTCCAGCGTAAATCCCCCTCGCTTGAGACATAGAAGTCGCGCAAAATACGGTCCGCGGAAAATGTAGACGTCGTGACACAGGTGAATACTATCGCCATCGAGATCACCGCATAACACTCGTTTCAAGGTATTCCAACCTTCAGGAGATAAAGAGATCCGGGCCGGTTCCGATGTGCACCAACACCGGCTATCGTCATCAAACAACTCGACGCGTTGAGGGTATAATAATAGCGTACAATCCGAGGTAAGCGTACGCGTAGCCAGTGAATTCGCTTCAGGGTAGAGCAGATCATGAACTTCGGTAATAATAGCTTTCAGCGCCTGCCATAATGCCGGCCGCAGTAAAATAGCGGCACCCCCACACTGCTCTAGCCGCGGAAAAAAAGAATCCTCTCTTCCACTCCGCAGGTAGACACCCAGTCCTACATGCATAAAATCCACTTCGGGTTCTTTTCCCTGTAACAAGCGTGTTAATAGCGCCCAGCCTGGTAAACTTAAACATAATTTCACTTCTGTAGGATGTTCTTTGATAAGCTGCACTTCATGATCATACACGATTAGAATCACATCAGACGTCAATTGAAAGAAAGCGAGTTCCTTTCCTTTTCCTTTTTTTGAATGACAAAAAATACGGGCCAGGCAAAATATATATAGACCGATTCTTGCTAATGGGAATAAAAAAATTGTAAATAAAAAAAATACCCTGTTCTAGAAAAAATAATTAAAATTGACAATGCAATTTTTGTAGGCGGACCCAGAGTGCATAAATTGATATTCTTGAATAATTAACATGATAAAAATAAAATAATATCATTGCTGGCATAGTATATCAAGTCCTCATAATTACTAGAACAATCCATAGTGCTCTCAGATAGCCAAACCCTATACTTGCAAAGCCATACTATATAATGTAATAAATGCTATACGTACGTGAAGGTATTTTTTCAATGCTAAACTGTGTGCATTCCCCTTTTGAGACAGCTTATAAATTTAAGGAAACGTTAATTCAATGAAACAATTAATCAAATAGGTAGCCAACATCCTCTTCTTGCTTCTACTTCAATAAAACAATGTAATTCATACGACAAACACATTTAATAAATTACCAAATAGCATGAATTGGAACAAAAAGGGGTTCCATTTGTTTACTGCAAAAAATGGGGATGCAACTCTGTTTTGACACCAAAAATTGAATCGAAGCGGCGCCCGTTGTGTTTCTTACCGTGAAATGAAGGGTCTGTTTTTATAATTTTCTAGAGTTCTCTTTCGATAAACGCGCTGGAATTTTCACCGAGCTAGTATAAGGTTGTAAGTGATAATCTTCATGTATTTTTAGCCAGGAAAATCAATTTATTTGCAGTGTACGGAGTTTTTGGTACTATCGGACTTTCACATTAGGCGCGTAAAATTCACTAAAAATCATACAATAACAACATAGTCGAGCGTTAGGCGGCTAATTTGAAATAAAATATATAAATGCACTGACATTTTATTGTCAAAACACAGTCGTTTATAAATGGAAAAGAAACACACGCCGATTGTTCAAGGCATCCAGAATCCGAACGATTTCGACGAGGTCCGCGCGATGTCTATATATATCGCGACCAGATTTCATAGGCCCATTCCAAAACTTTTACAGATGCAATCAACAGCCAACATGTCAAAACCAGCAGCAGCAAAGATTTCTATCACCAAGCCCGTAGGGAAGAAGCTGAGCAGAAGGAAGCAACGAATAATGAAGCGAGTGATTAGAGAGTTCTGGGCGACTGAGTTCCAGGGCTGGGAGAGCATGCTCACAGACACCCCAAGACAAGGGCCAGGAACGGCCAATAATGTGAGAGCATTATTGGAGGCAGTGAACACAACCATCCACGAGGAGGGGTGGTTCCACCTACTACAGAGAGTAATGAACGAAGAAGCCACCCCTCCTCCGGCAACAACAACAACAGTGCCCCAACCAGAGGAATTCTCTTTCGAACACCTGAATGGAGAGGTCATAGTGCTTCAACCATCACCACCGGCAACAGCGCCCCAGCCCGGGGAGGAGGAGGGGAATGTACCATCACCCTTCCCCCTGGAAAACCTGCCCTCCTCCCTGGAGGAAGACGATGACGACAGTGAGGAGCCCCTAATAATCTGGGAACAACCACCACCCACCGCCGCCGCTGCCATATTTATGAACGGACATTCCCTCACCCCGGACAGAGAAGAACATGACCCTTACCGGTATTTCTCCGTGAGTGAGATGGGGGAGTAAGCCACTCCCCACCCTGAAGAAAACAGGGCAAAAAAATTGATTCCAACCGTTCTTTTCAGAACGACCAAATCCTTCGAAAGAGAAGGCTTCTAACTGGCACATCAATTTCAAAGCATACAGCCCCATCCGTTTATTTTTTATTTTTTATTAGCAATGCATCACCAAAAAACAAACAACCCCTGCCCGATATCAAAGAGTCCTTGTGAGGACTGATCTCTCTATTATAAACACAGAATTTTTTCTCTCTCCCCATTAATTAATAATACGTCCGAACGATAACGGACTGACATTTTATTTTGATATATTACAACCCGAATAATAACGGGGTGAAATTTATAGCACAGGGATATGTGGGAATCTGTTTTTAATTTTTAGGGTGGTTATAAAAATAACCAGATATGTAATAAGCCATTACATTGTTGACAGGGCTTGTTGTTGACGCTGTGTTCTATCAGCACAGACGGGGCATGTCAAGGGAAGTAATTCACACATTCGAGGTTTGTTGGCTTCTGCGCATGTGGGAATCTGGGCGTAACGATGGATACACGTTTCACATAAAGCCTGGTGCCCGCACGGGAAGATGGCAAATTTTGCAAATTGGTTAGTGCATTCCACACAGGATAAATATAAGGCGTGTTGACGTTCTGTGTTGGACCCCAGTGTTGTTGTTGCTATCGACCAAACATAATGCATCTCGTCGTCTTCATTTTGGCTTATTTTCTTGTCTCTGACTCTGTTTGTTCTCACGTCCTTCGCATTTTTTCTCACATGTTGCCGATTTCGAGTGGTTCTCACGTCTTTCCGCTTTTTTCTGTAGTCGGCCCTGTTTCTTCTGGAATCTTTTCTCCTCTTTTGGGATACTGTCGTGGTTAAATCTTCCCTGTTCTCTGCCTGCTCATCTTCGTCTGAGGTGTCTGTTGTCTGGCTTCTGCTTTCTTGTGCTGCCATTTCTCCATCGGCTTTTTCTTTAGCTTGTGGTGTCAACAGACTGTCTAACAGGCAATCTATGTTGTCAAAACATTGGTATTCATCTGGAGTAACATCCGGTGTGGCTTCTAGGGCGAAGAAGTTACTCAGCTGCGATGTTTCTGGGGGGTTTAGACAATCACAATGGGCTGTAGTTGGTACAGGATAGTTCCGCGGTGGAGGTGGAGGAAACAAATCTTTCATTATAGCATCCAACCAGGGTTGGTCATGTACCAAATTAATGACGTCGCCGAGCAGTTGGACTTCATCATTTGGGGTGAAGTCTGATTTGTCAATATCCATGATTGAGCACTCAGGTTAATTGTGAATGCCTGAAAAAAAACTGCGCGCTATTTATAATGTAAAAGCGCGGACCGTAGCGACAACACTCTGTCGTCTGCTACACTGACGCTGCGAAAATCTGTGTTTCTTTTACAATTATAAATGGCTGTCATTTTAACAATAAATCAGGGCCCGTATACATTTTATTTCCAATTAAACTCAGCCAATTCATAGTGTAATATTTTAAAAAATTTACCAGCCTACCGCTCGACTATGTCGTTATTTTTAAGAATTTTATCCATTTTAAACCCATAAGATTATGGTACGGAAGTGTGAAAAACACCGTACACTGGGAAATAAATCGGTTTTCCTGGCTAAAAATACATCCACACTACAGCTTACAATCTTATAATATTACCCTGAAAATTCCAGCGAGTTTATCGAAATAAATCTTTGGAAAAAATAAAACTTTGGAAAAAAATAAAACACACCATTTTTTTAGCAGATACTATAATCTTGCACTGACTCACACCGGCCGCCATTTTGAACCCAGCACCCACCATCCACACACGCCGCCATTTTGAACCCAGCACCCACCATCCACACACGCCGCCATTTTGAACCCAGCACCCACCACCCACAAGCCGTCTAGACTATAAATAACGTGTAGTCTGTTGTCATTTATTCACAAATTCAATCATGGCTACAAGAAGACGACCAATGTTCACCCACCACCCCCCTAGAGATCCTAGAAATGCTGCGGCTACAGAACACAGAGAGATGCTTAGCATTGAAGATAATGGTGGAATAACCATAGTTACAAGCTTTCAGCAGGAAATTGAACACGAAGCCATGATCAGACAAAGTACAGGAGAACTGGAACAACTCCGGCGGGAAGTAATAGCAGAAGCAGATGGACGGTTGCAAAGACTAAGTCAACAACAAGACGAAGAAATTAGCAGGATGGTGACCGTACAAGAAGAATCCGACGACGGTGATATAACGGATGGAGAAAACGGACAAGACCTTGCATGGTTAAATAGCCATACACCCGCAACAACAACAACAACAACGACGTTGCCTGCCGAAACTCCCAGTATAACGACTTCGGCTGAAGACCGTGGATGGTTAAATAGCCATAGACTTGCAACAACGTCGCCTGCCGAAACTCCCAGTATAACGGCTGCAGAAACACCACCACAACGATGCCAACACGAAGCCGAGGTATCCCGCCTCAACGAAGTGATTAACACCATGCGGGAAAACATGAATGGAATGGAGGTGACAATGAATGGAATGGAGGCGGAGATTTCCAAACAGAAAAAAGAACGACGTAAAGAAGAAGAAAAAACACGATGTGGTGTCTGTACAGATGAAGAGAGCCAGTACGCTCTATTGCCGTGTGGTCATTTGTGTATCTGTAAAGATTGTTGGGTGACGATGACGTGTGTAGGAGACATGTGCCGCTGCCACGACGCCGGCGAACAACATTTAAAAATCAAGTGCCCAATCTGCAGGAAGCATGTGGGTGGAGTAAAAAGAATCTACCGCGCATAAGTGTCGTAACACTTTCAAAGGCCCTTTTCAGGGCCACCCCATCTTTCCGGAAGAGGAAACTTCTATCAAAAGCACAAAAAAATTAACACCAGCCCCCATCATCCTTTCCCCAAAGAAATTTTTTTTTTTAAATTTTTTTAATTTTTTTGAAATTATTGAAAAAAATTATACCCTTCGGCCACCGCGCATGCGCACAATCACCCTAATTCAACCCCACACCCAGTCCATCAGATGCTCCTTCACCTAAGCTTCAATTTGATACCTCACTCGACCCACTTCCCCCAAAAAAAATTTTAGCTCCTTATTTCATCTTCACAAGTCCAGGTCAACGAAATTTCATAACCTTTTTGGAGCTAGGGGAGCCCCTAATGGTCCAATGGGGTCGAGTGAGGTATCAATGTGAAGCATTTCACGTAAGCTTCAATTTGATACCTCACTCGACCCACTACCTGCAAAAAAATAAAAAATGCGCATGCGCATTTTTTATTTTTTTATTTTTTGGAGGTAGTGGGTCGAGTGAGGTATCAAATTGAAGCCACGTAATGCTTGTCATACTCGAACCATTCCCTCATAAAATGCGCATGCATTTTGGGAGTTAGGGGAGCCCCTAATGGTCCAATGGGGTCGAGTGAGGTATCAATGTGAAGCATTTCACGTCAGCTTCAATTTGATACCTCACTCGACCCACTACCTCCCAAAAAAAAATAAATGTGAAGCATTTCACGTAAGCTTCAATTTGATACCTCACTCGACCCACTACCTCCAAAAAATTGAAGCTTACGTGAAATGCTTCACATTGATACCTCACTGGACCCCATTGGACCATTAGGGGCTCCCCTAGCTCCAAAAAGGTATATCACAAGTCCAAGTCAACGAAATTTCATAACCTTTTTGGAGCTAGGGGAGCCCCTAATGGTCCAATGGGGTGGAGTGAGGTATCAAATTGAAGCTTACGTGAAGGGGCATCTGATGGACTGGGTGTGGGGTTGAATTAGGGTGATTCCGCGCATGCGCGGTGGCCGAAGGGTATGAAAATAGCCTTTTTGGAGCTAGGAGAGCCCCTAGTGGACCGATGGGGTCGAGTGAGGTATCAATGTGAAGCATTCATGAAGGGGCATCTAATGGACTGGGTGTGGGGTTGAAATAATCCTTTTTTTCAATAATTTCAATTTATATTTTTTTCAATAATTTCAAAAATTAAAAAAAGAATGAACACTAAGCATTTTTTTAATTTTCTACTATTTTTATTAACACAAATAGAATGAACGTATTCACAAGGGTATTGAATTTTAATACAATTATATCTGAGTATTGAATTTTTTAATACAATTAACAGTAAAAAAACTCTGAATTTTTTAATACAATTATACGCTCTCAAGCCACTTCAATGAATGTGTATGGTAAATGTTTTTCAACACTTGTTCTGATTGTTCAATAGTTCGCCAACAAGACTTGTTTGAATTCATCATCATCTTTCCGGCCCTGGTGCACGTAAATGTAGGTAATAATCTCTTCACGTGGAATTTTGGGAGGGCAGGCCGCTTCCACTCTCAGGGCAATTTGCGTCTCCGTCACGGTCTGTAGTGCTTCAGTGATCAGTGCGTATGAGGGTACACTAGTGTCCTCGGGAATTTGAGGTCTGATGAGATCCAGGACTGTGTCGATGTACTTCTGATAAATATAGTGAGACACCTGGTAGGCCAGAGCTTGACGAATTGCACTTGTGAGACTCTGCAACTTCCGCCACGCCGTTAATTTCAAAGTGACACCCTGAGGACAAGCAACAAGCTCTTGCGTATCTAACCGCCTTCGCCATTTACGGATATGCACGAGAAGCTGATCGTTGAAATAAGCACAGCTCACAAAGATGTCGTCACCCACATGAAATTTCGCTTCGTCACTCCCCTGGTCGCGAATAACCGCATCGATGGCGTAATCAAGGGTCTCCAGTTTTTGCCAGGAAGCGTAGGTCATGGCAATATGCTTACCGGGTCTGTCGTTAAAGCCCGCTGCATTAAAATGCACTTCTTCGTCTTTCACACTCACTGTTAAATAGGGTGAGAGCTCCCAAATGTCGGTGTGAGCTGCCTGGTAGGCTTGCTGGATGAGGTTATTGATCTCCTGGACAGACATAGGAAGTTCTACCTCTTGTTTCACAGGCACTTGCTGGGGTACTACTGGCTCAATCACTGACTCAGGTATTTCTAACGGTGTTAGTCGAGGGCGTTTGGGTCGTCCAGCACGTTTAGCAGGTGTACTCTCTGGGCTAGTGTGCGTACGTTTGCTAGCTGTACGCTCTTCGGTGGTATCCATAACTAAGATATCATCATCTTGTATAACGTCGTCGGCTTCAAGTAGCTCTGCTAGTTCGTCATTTCCCGTGATCTTCAACCCCGCCACCATGACTACAAATGCATAAGGGCCACGGCGCAGTAAACAGTCGATGAGAGCTCTGTTTTGTGCTGAAAAGGTTTTCTCCGCCATGATATTTTCCACATCAGGTTTGATGAGTATGTTTTCCTGCATAAGGAAATCACATAGTTCACCCACACGCTGTATTTCATCAATGAGACGAACACGGTACTTTCGAAACTTCGCTAGCTGGGCTGCCTCCATGACTGTGGGCTCAGGCTGATGAGGAACTAATACAGCGTAATAGTCTGTTGAATTTGCACTGGTAAAATCAAAAAAAGTAAATGGTTCTCCACAGCTCATACAAGTAGGCAAGCAGGCTGGATGACTGGCTAGAGGTGAAGCAGACTAGAGGTGAAGCAGGCAGGCAGGCAGGTAGACAGGCTGGGAGGCTGGTGAGGTCAGGTAAGTCACAGTGCTCCGCAAAAGTAGTGCAATGAATACACCCCTACCCTAAAAATCGACTCCTTTTATACGTTTTTCTACAATCCGCCATTTTGTACCCAGCACCCACCATCCACACATGCCGCCATTTTGAACCCAGCACCCACCATCCACACAGGCCGCCATTTTGAACCCAGCACCCACCATCCACACATGCCGCCATTTTGAACCCAGCACCCACCATCCACACATGCCGCCATTTTGAACCCAGCACCCATCATCCACACATGCCGCCATTTTGAACCCAGCACCCACCATCCACACACAGGCCGCCATTTTGAACCCAGCACCCACCATCCACACAATCCGCCATTTTGAACCCAGCACCCACCATCCACACAGGCCGCCATTTTGAACCCAGCACCCACCATCCACACATGCCGCCATTTTGAACCCAGCACCCACCATCCACACAGGCCGCCATTTTGAACCCAGCCCCCACCATCCACACACACACACGCATGCGCACACGCCCAATTGTGACGTCACCAAAGGTTCTGCGCATGCGCACTGACGCGCTATCCACCGAATTTACTCCTTGTATACTACTCGTGTTCATATATAAACATCATTTTTAACACCAGTGTTAAGGATGTCCGCTGGTGGTAAATCAAAGAAATTAACTTTTTGAATAATGTGTGTTGTTGCATTCATAATTGTGTAACATGAGGAAAAACAAAGAAAAAAATATAGGTTGGTGTGCATTTTTTAGCTGTAGGCAACGTTAAGTGGACTGACCCATGCTCAATTTGATAACCCAGAAAGCATAGGGAATAGCCCTAGTTTTGAAGCATATTCATGAAAAATTCATATAAATAGTATTTATTTTTTTCTTATATTCTAACTGTTTGCAGATAATCACAATGTCTATCAAAATTTAGCAAATTGGATGGATGTTGGTGCGCAAAATTCTCGGCTAGAAGGCTTTTAAAGGAAATCCCCATCTCTTAACCTAGGGAAGGGAGATAACCCAATAGAAAAACAGGCAAAATGGCTGCCAAAGTCAAAAACCACCAGCGGACATCCTTAAGAAATGGTGTTCATATATGAACACGTGTTCACATTTGAACATGTCGTGTGTAATACTTCTATTTCGATACAATGTAATGATTAATTTCAACATACTTTCACATTTCACAGAAGTGTTACAAGCGTGCACTTTTTTGACAACCAACCCCTAAAACCAACCCAAACTAAACTTTAACCCACAGAGGGTGGCTGGGTTGTACATTGCTCCGAGCCGTCTGCTAGACTCAGCCGTCCTCATCTTTAACATGAGAAGTGAACAGGGATATAGGGGAGGGATTTAGTTCCATGTCACACTCGAGGTTATTTCACTCCTATGGTGACAGCCAGTTTGGTTGTGGAGGAAGCCGGATTACTCTGAGAGAACCACCGCCCGTCGACAAGTAACTGCCAAACTTTCACACATGCACCAGCCGGGTTCGAACCCATGCCGGATTAGCGATCGGGAGATAGGGATACAGATAAGCCGTGTATACTGGTGTAAAATAAATCTTAGTCAGAGAAAATTAGGGTCGACTTCTGGTGCTTGTACATAGAAGAGACTACCGTTACCAATTCGTGTCTGCTAGGAAAACATGTCTTATCTGGATGAAAAGATAGGAAGTGGACAACAATCATTCCGTTCGGACTACCTTTCTATTTGCACCGGTGTACGAAGAAAAACTACGGAAAAGTGCAATATGATATCCTCCGAGATAGTTACTCGGAACGATAGGCAGCAAATTCAAAATCTGTTTGAGATTAATTGCTCTTTATTGATAAAACAACCGAGGCAACTATATTACCAGTGAAAGAGTAAAAACACAGTGACTTCTTCTTATAATACAGAGTCATCTCCCTCGGGCGTACCTCTCCTGTTAGATTGATCTCCCATATTATCCAATAATTCTTCCATTGTTGGTTTTCTTGTAAGGGTGTCCGTTTTTCTTCATGGTTTCCTTGATCCAATTGATGTACACCCGGAGATCTGTGTAGACACCCGGCTTTTTGGGCAGGCCACAGTCTCTACCCCAGCTAGTCACCCCTTATATCAACGACAAATACAAAACAGAGATTCTACTTGGAATACAAGGACGATGTCACATGATGGCTATCAATCTAATTGAAATTAAATCCTATCTGCTCCCCCATTTGGATATGTCGCTTGTGGGATCTAACCGGCTTGCACTAACGCAAGTGTCGACCAATTCCGATAGCTCTCCATAGTGCCTTGAAGGGAACATAATGGTAAGAGCTTTTTGGTTGGCTCAGCCGAATCAGACGCCACGCTGCTGGGGTATCTTCTGATGGTGCCGCGCTCCCGCCAGATTGGCACCATAATGCGGGGTAGAAATATGGACTGGTCCTTGGCATAAACATTGCGTTAAAGCGGATACGATTACCCCATCCCCACTCCACGTCTGCAATTGAAGTAGTAACAAATGCGGCCGTGATGTCATAAGACTATATTAAATATTCATGACCTGGGCGCTCTGAACACTAAATTCAACATAGCGACATATACGATCGGGGAACATTGATAGGATATTAATTTATGCAGATTGCATGGCTATTTAAGAATTATAATATCGGTTTATTATTCTCAAAATAGCATTACGTACGCATTTAACAGCTTATCTCTGTTGTTATCGGAAACAGATCACTGTGCTATTTTCAGTCCCGGACTTGCACAATAAATGAAGTTAATCCTTAGCTAATTCTTAGATGTGCCCTGATAGCAGCTGCAGTTGCATTGATGCGTGATTTGCGGTTCGTTAGTCGGCTCTCATATCTCTATAACATAGAAACTATTTTAGTCAATAATAACTGGTGAAAATATTTGAAATATTCATCTAATTATCCTACGATTCAAAGAAAGACAATTATGCTTACATTGAGGATATTTTGATCAACTTCTGGTCTAAAATAGTCCAGCCCGCAAATGTTCAGTAAAGAGTATCTGTCTTTTGAGTAATACATATATATATATGAAGATGATATCGCGTCTAGTATGCTAATGCTGACGGCCTGTGCAGAAACACAATAGATTCTCTTAATTTGTTTTGAGCTGATTAACACTGGGTTAATATACTATGCATTTATTACATATCGTTGAACAATGAACCTACTAGACATGAACCCTGGTGACGTTTTGTCTCACTTCTATCCCCTGATGCAATGTACATCCATGCCAATATGCGTGAAACCTGATAACGCTTAATCCCACTTCTTTCCCATGATGCAATGTACAGCCCAACTTCCCCACAGCTCCGTTTCACAGGCTCACTCCACTTTACTCCAATCGCGATCGCTCGACCGATTCCGTTGAAGTTATCTGACCTTGCGCATTAATGGTGTAGGGATTTTACAGCTCTCAGCTGTAAATCGTGATTCGCCGGACGTGTGGCACAGCACACACTGAAGGATATCCTACTTGTTTTTCTCTCTTTCCAGGAGATTAAATATATATCTAAATGAATTGAATAATCCCTTGTTTCTGCCACCGAAAGATCTCATATAATTTGAGTTTTTTGTCCTGACTTTTCATATCAAGTCGATCTCCATGGCAACGAAAGTCCTACAGCTTTCATGCACTGCTGGGAGTTACGGCGTGAAACTGTGCATGAAAGAGTTTTCAACATGGATACCAATATGGCTTCCTACCAATGCGGGGCGAGTCACTATATCCTACATCGTAGTACGAGACCGTGCTGAGCGCACTTTACCCTTGACCCCAATAACAGAAGATGAGATCTACGACGTGACTATGACGTATAGGGAAAACCCGACGCACACCCCATTTCGTTTGAATGCGAACGAGAAAATCGTACATGTACATAAGCGAACTAATTGCATATACTTCGCCCATATAAACGAGGAAAATTATCTCTAGATCTTTCTTTTTAACCCTGGGTCAACAGAGGTATTATGCAGAATGGAAAAGTAACGGGAATGTTCGACGAACATCGCAGCGGTGTGCTGCTCGGGCATACGGTTGCGTACAGCCATGACAAGTGCATAGCTGGTGGAAACCATAATATAATTCAATTACCTGCCACCTCCTTCATGTAGCACGACATCAATTTGATTGTCAAAGCGGAGTCCCTGGACTGGCACAGCCGGAAGAACAAGCTTTAATGCGGTATGACGGGTTACATATATGACTTCATGCCTTGCGGCACATGAAGTTCCATGTGCCGCATTTAAGGATAATTAATTACTAGTAAAAGAAGATGCACAAAACATCACGTGATTGAAAGAGTGATAAAACTTCATCGGGATTAAGACCTATTGTCAATTAAAATGCGTTATATTCCACTACTTAAACAGAGAAGATTACCTAAGAGGTAGTAAGCTCCATTTTCCTCACACTGCAATGGTCCACCGCTGTCGCCCTTCAACGTGGTAGTTTCAAATGTAAATTGATAATTAGCATGATTAGATTCAAAACAAGTTTGACTGCTACAAGAGAGCAATGTTGGAATAATTGCTTACACACTGAAAACTGTTGACAGCCTCTCTCTTGTAGGGAATCATGCTGTGTGTGTTTTTTTGTTTCATACACATTTGGAATAGGTGATAACTGTTATGCGACATAGGTATTTCGATTATTGACGCGGCAGTTCTTTATGGACGACGGCTGGATATTGAATGTCGGACCTGACGCTCGCTACACTGTTACAAGGCATACAACATCATGTCACTCTTGGTTGACATAGATCACGGAGTTGCAACATGTGTATGTGTGCCTCTAGATCTTTCCCTCTTCGATTTTTGAAATTGTGAACTAACCTTTTCTAAAATAGTAATATTCCAGAGGGGCCCAGTAGCATTTGCTGAATCCTGTGTGAAATGTGACGAATTCAATCAAAGTTACAATATATTATTGCTAAAATTTGTAAAAGTAGACTCCATCACCAAGCGACTCTACTCCAAGTTTCTCAATTTTGGCGATGCATGTCGCACGTGTGCAAGAACTTTGGCTTTACGTTTCGTTGTGTCTAATTCCGCTTAATCTAGGGCTATAGGTCGCATGAGTCCCATGATGTTTATATGAACCGTCACAAACAAAGTGTGACTAAGATACGTCGTACTTTAGGAAACTACTGATGAAATTCAATTGGAAATTAGAATTACAACACATATAGGGGAAGTGGGAAGAGGTGCCGACATACTGACTGCGTCATATGACTTCACAGAATAGTCTTCTGGTAAACCTATTCTAAAGCACATACCAAGAATCTAACGATTCGTGATATGTGTTGTATCTCAGGTACGCTTTTATTGCACCTGTTCATGTGGCAACATGGATGATATGACCACACGGCCACTAGCACCAGCATAAGCGGTATTAGATACAAATCTAGAGAGCTATGATGGAAATGCTCTGACAACTCGTATACTGGTAATTGGTGAGCTGTTTCGCTGTGACAACTCGTACATTTGCGATTGGTGAGCTGTATCGTCGTCAGATGTAAATGACGGCAATTAACACAAAAGACTAGTTTGTAAGGCCCGATGTCGACCCAGCATCAACTTCCCACAAATGCCAACATATATCAAAGACCAAAAGGTCTGTACAGGGGGCGGGCCTCGGGGACGAAACGTCCACCAGCAGAATCTCGCCATATACAGGTAAAAATTACAACACATATAAGGGAAGTGGGAAGAGGTGCCGACATACTGACTGCGTCATATGACTTCACAGAATAGTATTCTGGTAAACCTATTCTAAAGCACATACCAAGAATCTAACGATTCGTGATAAGTGTTGTATCTCAGGTACGCTTTTATTGTACCTGTTCATGTGGCAATATGGATGATATGACCACACGGCCCCTAGCACCGGCATAAGCGGTATTAGATACAAATCTAGAGAGCTATGATGGAAATGCTCTGACAACTCGTATACTGGTAATTGGTGACCTGTTTCGCTGTGACAACTCGTACATTGGCGATTGGGGAGCTGTATCGTCGTCAGATGTAAATGACGGCAATTAACACAAAAGACTAGTCTGTAAGGCTCGATGTCGACCCAGCATCAACTTCCCACAAATGCCAACATATATCAAAGACCAAAAGGTCTGTACAGGGGGCGGACCTCGGGGACGAAACGTCCACCAGCAGAATCTCGCCATATATACTGACTAGCGAAACGGATTTGGCGATCAGGATATCACGTCTTGCCGGTATCATTGAAAACAGCTTATGTTTATATATGCTTTATTTTGGAATTTAGTACTAATGCTGTCGTATGCACAGAATATATGGATAAAGAATTTACCTTTATGGATAAAGGTAATTCTATAATGGTTGGCGGCCGATTACTGAATGTCGGAATAATTAGCACGAGTCTATTAACATGGGCGTTAACAAAGCGTTGTACTGAGTGTCTATTTTACTACCAAGTCCGAGTGTCCATATTTCTATTCGATAGCTTTCGTTAGATAGTACTGCCTTGACAGCAAGCGTGTTGGAGCATTTCATACTACCACTACACAATCGAACTAGGCATGCCGTGTAGTCCGCTTACATGCTCATAGATGTTGGTCCCACGTGATATAGGTCATTTACCTACTAGGCGAGATATGTAGTAAGTCATTTACCTTAATTAACATACCCATATCAACTACATCAATCATCAAATCATTCAGCTGATCACATGAGAAATTCAATAGAAAAAGTAAGATAGATACTACAACTTTCAAACGGTTTCTAACCAACAGATCGATTTATTACTGCGATATTAACAATCAACTCAGCCTTTTACAGAAATAGTTTTTTCGGGAATTCCTATAAAATACATACCTCGCATGCATCGTGGCCCCCAGTCGCATAACCGGCGCAGATCATAGTAT
The DNA here is from genome assembly GCA_036873755.1 of Hanleya hanleyi. Classification (NCBI taxonomy): domain Eukaryota; kingdom Metazoa; phylum Mollusca; class Polyplacophora; order Lepidopleurida; family Hanleyidae; genus Hanleya; species Hanleya hanleyi. The sequence goes on from JAVTVY010046871.1 coordinate 18,117, forward strand.
TGGGGAAGTATTCATCGCCGTGCCAATCTTTCTGGCTACAGATATGGTCTCCCAGTATAGGCAATCGCACCTGATTCAGCACACTATCGTCAGATGTCCCTCAATAAAGAACAAATTTATCACTCTGTCACAATTTCTTTTTTCATAAGTTTAACATGTCACTAACTCTTCCGTTTCCTTTACTCGGAAAATATGTGTGCAGGCGTTGTCAATTAAAGTCACAGTCAGAACCCGAATCTCTATTTCGCCAGTCCGAGGTGGTCCTCGTCTTTGAGCGCAAGAATCTGTTCACATGAACCTAAATCCATTTAAAAAAATGAAAATTTATTTCGAGCATCTGGTCTCACTAAATGTGTCAGTGAGATATGAGCGTTTTGTTTATCTAGACGAAATTATTATTTTTTCGAAATCGTAGGGAAAAAATCATGAGAATATTCGTGGACGTCAACACGGGATAAACACAGTAAATACCCAGGGCTTATATTGTATACGACACAAAGTAGGAACCGTCCCAGAAAAGTACAGATAGAGAAAAGCGATTTATAAGATGTACGGTAATGTAGCGTGGCAAGTGGAAAATCCAGAACCCGATTCCAAAGTGGGTATAGAAATAGCTTATTATCGTTCCCATTTTATGCACGTATGAATTGATAGGGAAGCTATCTATACAACTATTGATCTTACTCCTTGGATTATAGGGTTGGAGGTGGGGATCTTCCCATAAATATCTTCCATAGGTCAAACTTACCAGGAAATGTGAAAAAAATCGAAGATGCCGGGTAAGATGACCTCTCAGTGACGTTATATTCTTAAAATGCATATTTTGGTCAATTATTCAACCTAACTTTCCGAATTTTTCATTTATGCCATTTTCTCCGAAAACATAAATAAACTAGCAAATAGTAATAATTTTGGGCACTTTCATATGGAAAAATCAGTAACAGTCGCCTCCGTCTTGAATTTACCAAAGATCCTCTACTCGGAGGGATATGCAAATAGACTCAATTTGACTTCAATATGACAGGCTATGAAGTCAATGTCGTTTTGGAGATAGCGTAGAGGGTTTGATGGCTTACGAGGAGGGGGTGTGGGGGTTCAGCAAACATATATGCCAGATACAAAATGACTCGGTTCTACTACATGTAAATACAAAAATTGCATTTTTTTCTATAAATTTTACTGATTATCGAGTTGCTTGAATGTAGCCAACAATAAAAATGCTACATCAGCACCAAACAGTTCAATCTATAATATATATTGAGAAGACCTCTCTTCCAAGAAATCTGGCTGAATATACTAGGACTGTTACCCCTTAGTACCAACGACAGCACCACCATTTTCCCCCTATCACAATGTCTTTGTTATATAAGAGTAATGGATATCAATCTATGTTTGATCTGTTCTACAAGTCGTGTTTGATAATGGATCTACCTTTTGTATGACCCCAGCCTGTTGCGACGCAAACATCGCCGATGTTGAGAGGGTGATGAGCGGTCTCGGGGAGACAGATCGGGGTAACATGGTTGGTATAATGAACAGGATGCTGTAGAAGTAAGAGTGCCACATCGTTCTGCACCGTATCAATGTCATAGCTAGGGTGTCGGATGATTTTTACGACTTTGCTATGCTGTTCAGTAGCGTCAGTGCTTCTGATATGAAACTTTCCAGCATAAACATCCCATCGTGTTGGGTCCCTACTCACAACTCTGTCAAATGAAATGATGCGAATAAAAACAAGTTAATGAAAACAAGCTAATGCAGGGAGGAGACAGGTTAAACTAATCCCAGGGAGCCATACCTTAAGTCATCCGTTTGAAGCTCAGGCTCCTAGTTTTGCACAGTTGAATTGTATATTTAATCAAGTCTGTCTTTTGGCAAAGTTTCCGGTTACTTTTTAGCTTGGATTTCAGATAAATATGACCGTTTGTAGAAATTGTTGTTTAGAATGAAGTTAAGAGTCTGTTGATGCGGATTTGTTGATAGAAAAGTCATGCCGATTTGTCGGCATTGGATTGTGGCGCTAATAGTATCGTGTAGTGCTATCATACTCTCTTGCCAGCATTGAGGGGTGCTGCTAATAGTGTGTTGTAGTAACATCATGCTGTCTTCTCGGCATAGAGTTGTAGTGCTCGCAGTGTCGTGTGGTTACATTGTCCTGTTTTGTCGGCATTGGGTTGTGGTGCTAATTGTATCCCATAATAATATCATGTTGTCTTGTCAGTATTGGGTCGTGGTGCTAATATCATGCTGTCTTGTCAGCATTGGGTTGTGATGCTAATAGAGTCGTGTAGTAACAACATGTCTTGTCTGCATTGGGTTTTGGTGCTAATAATATCCTGTAGTAATATCATACTGTCTTGTCGGCATTGAGCTGTGGTGCTAATAGCGTGGTGTATTAGCATCATGCTGCCTTTACAGCATTTGGTTGTGGTGCCAATAGTGTCCTGTGAATGAGGTCTCTCCATTATGGGCGTGGAAAATCTTTCAGACGAATCTGAACACGAAGGACCACGTATGTTTAGATGGGTAAATGGCCTCAGAACAGGTGCGGTAGAAGTGCCAAAAATAAAATATTGCATAAACAAGAAATGTTCAGTTGGCATGAAGTACAATATTATATTGTATACTCAGAAAAGTTTCAAGGCACCGAGTCTCATCATTCTCGAATAACAGGGGCGTGCAGTAGTGCATTCGTGCAAAATCGCCAATTTTGAGGCGAAAACACCTCATATTTCTTTCTATAAACATATGAAGATAAACGATAAGCCGAACCCGCTTGATACAGCATACTCGCTGTTCCAATACGTAATCGTAGACCAAATCTGGTTTTGGTTAGCGTTTATCTTCATATGTTTACAGAGAACAATGAGAATTGTTTTCACCTCAGAATCAAGTATATATTGCACGAATGCACCACTTCACGGCCTTGTTACTCGAGAATCATGAGAGTTAGTGCTTTGAAATTTTTCTAAGTATACAATAGAATATTGTACTTTATGCCAATTGAACAAATTCTTGTAGTGGAAATATTTTATTTTGGTACTTCTGTATTGCATCTGACCTGGGGCCATCTACCCATCTAAAGATACAAGGTCCTTTTGATCCCGATATATAATATTACTAGGATGACTTACTCGTCAAAACAATGAGCTGCGGTGACAACCCAGTATTTGTTCAACAGACTTCCACCACAGGCTTGCTCACCTAATTCGTTCAGCATCACCTTTATGGACAAGTGAAACATACCGGGGAAAAATCATTACTGAGATGCAATGAAAAAGAAACAAACACATAATAGGTGGCTGAATTGAAGAATGAAGCATACCACACATCACACAAGGCATGCCAATGAAACGCAAAAATATTACGGTAATGGAAAAAGATAGCTGCGTACTGATAATACGTCACATAAATGACCTCCCTATGCCAATATACGGCACTGACTTTATATCTCTTAATCAGCACAAGAGCCTAAATATCCCTATGACAATTTATATCTCAGCCGCGCTTTTAGTGCAGCTTTTCATGTGGACATCTTGAATGACATGCTCACACGGCCCGGTGCAAATATCCAAGAGCAATAATGTAATAGCAGCCCTATCATGTCATTTAATGAAACGTGATGAACTATGTGACCGTTAGAGAGGTGAAACGGTCCAAGCGGGGAAAATATTGGCAGAATGCATTTCCTTTTTTTCAGAACACAAGTCTGTGAGACCAGACGCCGATCAAGCGATTCATATGATGGCCGAGAAGGGACATCGCTGTATTGTGTTATGAATCGGGACCGACACACGAAGGCAGGATGCGAAGTCGCGAGGGCAGGATGCGAAGTCGCGAGGCCAGGATGCGAAATCAAAACAGCGAAGCGCGAAGTGCGAAGTCAGGATGCGAAGTCAGGATGCGAAGCGCGAAGTCAGGATGCGAAGTCGCGAGGCCAGGATGCGAAATCAAAACAGCGAAGCGCGAAGTCAGGATGCGAAGTCAGGATGCGAAGTCAGGATGCGAAGTCGCGAGGGCAGGATGCGAAATCAAAACAGCGAGGCGCGAAGCGCGAAGTCAGGATGCGAAATCAAAACAACGAAGCGCGAAGCGCGAAGTCAGGATGCGAAGCGCGAAGTCAGGATGCGAAGTCGCGAGGCCAGGATGCGAAATCAAAACAGCGAAGCGCGACGTCAGGATGCGAAGCGCGAAGTCAGGATGCGAAGTCGCGAGGGCAGGATGCGAAATCAAAACAGCGAGGCGCGAAGCGCGAAGTCAGGATGCGAAATCAAAACAGCGAGGCGCGAAGCGCGAAGTCAGGATGCGAAATCAAAACAGCGAAGCGCGAAGCCAGGATGCGAAATCAAAACAGCGAGGCGCGAAGCGCGAAGCCAGGATGCGAAATCAAAACAGCGAGGCGCGAAGCGCGAAGTCAGGATGCGAAATCAAAACAGCGAGGCGCGAAGCGCGAAGTCAGGATGCGAAATCAAAACATCAGCATTGCGCATGATCCTATCAAAACGAGGCCGGTTTGTAGCCCTGATTCCTAATATACATTGTAGGGGCAATTGAAGATTATTGCTGATTGTTGTTATCACAGCAACGGAGGAAGTAAAATTATTCTGATGTGTATCTTTTCTTTGCATTACTGATGTTTTATAGAAATTCACAAATGGTATTTGAATATATTTTCAGATCTGGTGTTTCGGGAATGATTAAAACCAACCCGAATAAGTGATAATTTATACTGAAGCGCTCAAAGCTTGCTTAAGACTCTATGTCAACCTGGTGACTGTTCAGGTTGACATTTTTATTCCAATCTTGCCAAATTTCCAGTTAGCCTGGTGTGTGAATGGGCCATACCATCTAGGAATAATTGAGAATTATTGCTTACCAGATAAATTGGTCTTTATATATAGTGTATATAGTGTAATTTTCCATGCTTGGCAAACACGGGCTCTCGCTTTCAAATATGGCCACGTATGAGTA
>JAVTVY010046872.1:2500-22911 GCA_036873755.1 Hanleya hanleyi
ATAAGAGCCGAAAGTTTTACGGCATTCATCATTTCCAGATCCACAGCCGATATGTTCTCTTGCACAACTTGCACGAAGCGCTTTCATCGCCTGGACAGTTTGCGTTGTCACACACGTGCATGCCACGAAGTACCCATGCATACATGTGCGGATTGTGATATAGCCTTTAAGCATCCCAGTCAATTGAGTCGTCACCGAAATGTCATACACGGATCACGCTCGCCACTCTCGAGACCGGATATTTCAGTTTCTATCGGAATGCATCTGAGAATAGAAGAACCCATGGAGGTCGATTCGCCGCGGATTAAAGAGCCGATGGAGATTGATCTCAGTGTTTAATGAGAGAAGTAAGAGCTTCGAGCTTCAGTATCATGGATTGCCAGAAGACGTTTAGGTTACACTGAACGAAGATTGAACTTTCTGAAATGATGGCTTCTGATTGGTCGATAGGCCGGTCACCTCCCCTCTAACTTCCGGGTTCTTGACGTCCGCGCCTACATCCGGGTTCTTGTCGCTGACATCCGCGCCTACATCCGGGTTCTTGTCGCTGACGTCCAGGTTGAACTGATTGTGCTAAAAATAGATCACCAGCTAGCTTGCTATAAAAGGGAAGCGGCCTGGCCGTTTCATCAGACACTCTGTCAACCACCAAGATGTTCACTTGTACTACGTGCTCAAAATCATTCACTCGTCTGCACGACTTGCGCCGCCATGATGCTACCAAGCACGACGGAACCGCCCGGTATAGCTGTACGGTATGCACACTGTCGTTCCATCGGCCGGATCATTTACAGCGCCATGAACGTTCAATTCATGGGCCACCCAAGCGTCCATGTGAAGAATGTGGTCAACTCTTCAAACGACCCAGTCAGTTAAAACGGCATGAGCGTTTGATTCATGGTCCGTCACCACGGCATGAGGGACAACTTTCCACTAAAGAGGCACCCAGGAGGGACAGACTCACTGAAGATGAACCCGGGGAGATGAATGCCACTGGTGATGCGATCACGGAGAGCCCGCCTATACCCACAGTTCAGAAGAGCCTAGATATCCAGCCGGTCCCTAGCATTACTGTTCCAGTCATACGCCTGACAACAACGAACATTTTCTGGAAGATGCAGTGGATGTTCCCAGCGATCTCTTACCCGAAGATCATCCAGTGAGTGAGATGTATCGACGCCATTGGTCCATGATCCGACACTGTTTCCACCGTCATCGCCCTATATTGGACTTGTACAATTTCCGACTGACCGACCTCGCCCGTCTTCGCAGCTACGTGGAAGCCATCTTCAATGACCAACCTACGTCCTTCACATTAAATGTAGCATTTGGGTACATCTTATGCCATAAGATGACGGGTGAATTGCGCTATTTCTATTCCAGTGCCATCAACCCAGTGTACGACCATCCTTTTACAATCACCAATCGGGCGTCGCTAGAGACGATGCTGGCCCAACTGGACACTGTGGATCCCTTGGAATGGGCCTATGAACAGCGCCCCAACACCAAGTGGATAGTGGAGATAATGACCAATGTTACGTTCTTCGTGGTTAAACTGACCACCACCCCCATCGGATGAAAGTATTCACCCATGCACTGATAGATACTCAGAATGCGCAAACAACTATCTGAGGATATGTTGCCTCAACGGTATCCTGACCTGCCCGATGACGATTAGAATAAACGGTTCAGAGCGAACATGGCCGAAGCTGGAACTTTCTGAAATGGAGACTTCTGATTGGACAAGAATACATCTAACGGACAGGAACGAATATGAAACATGCAAATGGTGGCCTCTGATTGGACAAGAATCTTCTTGAATTGTAAATATACCCAACGCGGCTCCCCCAGCGTGGGTATGATGTAACATTGGGGAGAATAAACTATATGAAAAAAACTTCTTGTTGTTGTTGTTCTCTCATGTGTCATCCTTGTTATTGTTGCTGTTGTTGTTCTCTCTCCGGTCTATATCATGGCGTTATGTTAGAGTGTTAAGGTGTAACGACGGGCGTTGACGGGCGTCACTGCATTTCGACGAATTAGTGACAATTCCATGGAATATCAGAGCTTCTGAGCTATTTTACCAGGGCGTTGAAGCATTAAGAATGGCGTTGGTGGGCGTTGCTACAAGATGACACCTCACACGACGCATTCGCACCGCGGATGGTCCATCTCTACACCAAATAACATCCTTCACTGTTAAAAAATGCCCACTTTCGCTACTACTCGTACTGATGACGTCACCAATGACGTCACAGATGCTGTGGATATCCCTCAAATTGGGGTCTACACCCCGAGAGCTACAACATGACACCTCCCATGACGCATTCGCACCGCGGATGGTCCATCTCTACACCAAATAACATCCTTCACTGCCCCAAAAGGCTCACTTTCGCTACTACTCCTACTGATGACGTCACCAATGACGTCACAGATGCTGTGGATAGCCCTCAAATCGGGATGTACACCCCGAGAGCTACAACATGACACTTCCCTAGACACATTCGGACCAAAGATGGTCCCTCTCTACCCCAAATACCTTCCTTCACTGCCCCAAAATGCTCACTTTCGCTACTACTCCTACTGATGACGTCACCAATGACGTCACAGATGCTGTGGACAGCCCTCAAATCAGGGTCTGCACCCCGAGAACTACAAGATGACATCCCACACGACGCATTCGGACTGAGGATGGAGCATCTCTACCCCAAATACCTTCCTTCACTGCCCCAAAATGCACACTTTCGCTATTACTCGTACTGATGACGTCATCGATGACGTCACAGATGCTGTGAACAGCCCCCAAATCGGGGTCTACATCCCCAGAGCTACAACAGGACACCTCCCAGGACGCATTTGGACCAAGGATGGTCCATCTCGACCCCAAACTCACCTCCACACCCCCCCAAAATGGCCACTTGACTTACTATACCCAACTGCGCATGCGCAGATTGACGCGACTTGCACTTAAAAACACGCCATTCTGACTCTACCCCACACAAGCTTCACTTTGACACCTTCCACGACCCATTCGGACCCATAGCGGTCCATCTCTACCCCAAACACACACCCACATACCCCCCAAAATGCCTGCTTTCTATACTACGGCCAGACTGCGCATGCGCAGAATATTGACAACGTACGAACCATTAGTGGAGTCAAGTGCTCCTGCATGAGAGCTTCAAAATAAGACCTCATACGACACCATTGGACCAACATGGACTCACCTAGACTCCAACACGTCCACCCAGCCGGGACACTTCCTATCATGTTTGTCTTGACGAGACTAAGAAACCAAATCCAAACAACCATACCGCAAATGTATAGAAGTAGGTTTCCCAGTGGGACAAACATTGGACCTATACCTCCATAACCCGTATATGGGTCTATATGGGGCTATAGACAGACCTCGACCTTTTTTCAAAAATTTCACCGTTTCGTGCCGGGACACTTCCTATCATGTTTGTCTTGACGAGACTAAGAAAACAAATCCAAACAACCATACCGCAAATGTCTAGAAGTAGGTTTCCCAGTGGGACAAACACTGGTCCTATACCCCTAGTATGGGACTATATGGGTCTCCCTGAACTTTTTCCAAAAATTTCAACGATTCGCTCCGCGACACTTCCTATCATGTTTGTCTTGACGAGACTAAGAAAACGAGACCCCACAACCTATACCGCAAATGTCGAGAAGTAGGTTTCCCAGGATGGTCCTATACCCCCATATAGCCAGCCTATAGGCCTATATACAGACCTCGGTGACTTTTTCCAAAAATTCCACCGATTCGCCCCGGGACCCTTCCCATTGTCATTTTCTTGGCGAGACGAGAAAAACGCGACCCCACAAGCCATAGTAAAGCCCACGAAAAAAATTGACCATCCCCATACCCCATACAGGCATTTTCCCGTATATTGTATAATACAGACCCCTATTGTAGGGGTAAAGTCCGAGTTCCGCTTTTTTTTCTGGAGAAATTTTTACATGCACCCACCCCATTGACTTGATAGGCAGGCCCCGATAAGCCCGGGGACCAATATTAGCCCTTTTGGCTAGGGTTGATAGGTGTTTTCCCCTATTTTAGGAGTAAAGTCCGTGTTCCGCTTTTTTTCTGGAGAAAGTTTTACATGCACCCACCCATGACTGGATGCCCCTTCACATAGGCTTCACATTGATACCTCATACAACTCCATCGGCCCATTAGGGGCTCCCCTAGATCCCAAAACGTCTATTTCCATACCCTTTTCCCACAATTCCCTGTCTGTGCATGCGTAGAATGGTGACAACGCTCGAGCCACTAGTGCAGTCAGATGCCCCCTCACATAGGCTTCACATTGATACCTCATACGACTCCATCGGCCCATTAGGGACTCCCCTAGATCCCAAAACGTCTATTTCCATACCCTTTTCCCACAATTCCCTGTCTGCGCATGCGCAGAATGGTGACAACGCCCGAGCCGCTAGTCCAGTCAGATGCCCTTTCACGAATGCTTCACTTTGATACCTCACTCGACCCAATCGGACCATGCAGCGTATTTGAATTCTGGGGACTACTTTTTCTCCGCGGAAGCTTTTTCCCGCGACCGCATCAACGCCGGACATGACCGCATCACCGCGGAGGAATACAAAGGTCACGTGACCTTGTATCAGAGTTCAAGAGAATAAGCCGCTGCCACATTGGTCAAGTTTTTTACCAAATTCAAGATGGCGGCCAAACTCTGGCAGAGGTCCCTTTCCAATCTCCAGCACCAACGCCTCAAGTTTAAGTGCAAAGAGGTCAATATGACTTTAAATCCGTAGACTATACTACTGAGACAGCAGGGATACGGACGGGTATTTTGTAAACACTAATTTCTTCAAATTTTCTCTCTCTTTTGAGTAGAGTGGGCATCGCATGACAAAATGAATTTCATCCTCAACTTCACCCAAAGAACAATTACCACATATTCGGTCGTTTGGATTTTTCCTTGTATATCGACCGACTTCAATTTCCAAGTGGTGAGAGCTAACTCTAAGACGCGTTAATTGTTTTCGACAAGATTCATTTTGAAGGATTTCAAGATAGGACTCTCTTCCAAACTTACTCTTGAATTTCCCGTATGTTCGTAGTTTACCCTCATTCTTAACAACGAATTGATCTACCTGAGTTTCCCAGTGGGATTTATATAACATTTGGAGACTTCTACGGATATTAGATATATTCAGATTTGAGGGTTTCACAAAGGACGAGCAAGGCGTTCCTTGAGGGGTAGACTCTACACGGTAAACTCTCTTCGTGGATGTGCACGACCCTCGGATACGTCTATAAAACACGGCCCCTCTCGACCTGACTACTTCATTCCCACTGTTGCTGAGTCATGACGGAGACCTATGCGACTTTTACAGCTTGCTGCCGTGGTTAATTCACTCACGGGTTACTGAGCTGTGGTCCGAGCCATGTTTGCAAATGGCGACAATCGGCGACGCCAGATCCTAGAAGACTTCACAGAAGCGGTACTTGCAAGTGTCGACTCCATGGAGAGGTGTTCTATCACACGCCAATACTGGACTATGACAGCTATTCTTGATTTCCGGACTATGAACCACGAGCGGTCACGCCGGAACTAGCCATGGCTCGTCGGCCTCACAGTGCTCTTTGTCCTATTGACCCTGACGCTGTGCCAATGACAGTTCTACGAAAGCCGAGAGGGGACTTCTGACTTCCGACTTCTGACTTCTGACTTCTGACTTCCGACTTCCGACTTAGGATTTTTTTTTGTTATAATGCATTACATCTTAAATTATGAAGCATAGAATAACACAATGCCATTATTATGGCATATTGTGTTTAAAAATCTGCTTGCATATACTTATAATAATCAGATAACCATTGAAGTTTATCTTGATCTATGTTCTGATTATTAAAATGCGATAACTTCTAATGTAAATCGAAATGCCCTATGTCACAAGCCAAAGGCGCCTCAATTACAGAATATAATTGCTCAATTTGATACAATAATCACATTTAATGCGCCCTTTTCACATTAATCGTTGGACAATGTTGTCTTGTCCCAGTGGCGACGTCAGGTGCACATCACATGGACCACCGCGTGATCTCCGGTTCGTTCTCATGATGCCCCCTTATATTTATAACATATCCCAATAAAGGAAAAATAAGCTTCCATTTATGATAATTTTGACAACTTCAGGTCGAAAATAAACCAGTCATTATCCATTAAAATATATTCTGGGTTAACCTCATCTGGCATGGGCTTTTGGGGGGCATTTCGCCCCCACCCCCTCGTAAATATTAAAAATAAAAAGTGGTAACGAAATGTGCCCAATGCCACAGATGAATACGACTCAATTACATAAAATAATTCCAAAGAATTATCGAATAATATAGTGTGATAATGCGACAAGGGGATGTCTTTATATTTATCGATTATTCAAATATTATTTACGATTTTCTGCTTTCCTAGATGCTAAGACACAAAAAAACTAAACCTAATTTTGTCAAGCCCAAGCCAAATCATATAACATCGTACCATTATACTCCCAAATATAATTAACAAATAATATAAATATTATTTGTATCAAAGCATTTTAGTTCTCTCCCCTCCCTTCTCCAAAACTTGATTATTTCGATTTTGACTTCCGACTTCTGACTTCTGACTTCCGACTTCCGACTTCCCACTTCCCACTTCCGACTTCTGACTGCTGACTTCCGACTTCCAACTTCCGACTTCCGACTTCCGACTTCCGACTTCTGACTTCTGACTTCCGACTTCCCACTTCCGACTTCCCACTTCCGACTTCTGACTTCTGACTTCCGACTTCCAACTTCCCACTTCCGACTTCCCACTTCCGACTTCCCACTTGCGACTTCTGACTTACGACGAATTTTGGACATCCATTCACCCCTTGCAACTTTACCGTTACATACATGATAATAATACCTATAAGTAGTATACAAAGAGTATTTAGAGTTAATAGCGCTTCACTGCGCATGCGCAGAACTTGTTTTGACGTCATAAGTGTCGATGTGCGCATGCGTGATGGATGGTGGTGGGAGGTGGGTACAAGATGGCGGCCTGGTTGGATGGTGGTGGGAGGTGGGTACAAGATGGCGGCATGTGGTGGTGGGAGGTGGGTACAAGATGGCGGCATGTGGATGGCCGCCATCTTGTACCCACCTCCCACCACATTGGATGGTGGTGGGAGGTGGGTACAAGATGGCGGCATGTGGATGGCCGCCATCTTGTACCCACCTCCCACCACATTGGATGGTGGTGGGAGGTGGGTACAAGATGGCGGCCTGGTTTTATGGTGGTGGGAGGTGGGAGGCCGCCATCTTGTACCCACCTCCCACCACCATCCAACTGTGGTGGGAGGTGGGTACAAGATGGCGGCATGTAGAAAAACGTATAAAAGGAGTCGATTTTTAGGGAAAGGGGTGTATTCATTGCACTACCTTTGCGTAGCACTGTGACTTACCTGACCTGACCAGCCTCCCTGCCTGCCTACCTGCCTGCCTGCCTGCTTGCTTCACCTCTAGTCAGTCATCCAGCCTGCTTGCCTGTTTTGTATGAGCTGTGAACCTTTTACATTTTTCACTTTTACCAGTGCAAATTCATCAGACTTTTACACCGTAGCAGTTGCACACCAGCCTGAGCCCATAGTCATGGAGGCAGCCCAGCTAGCGAAGTTTTGAAAGTACCGTGTTCGCCTCATTGATGAAATACAGCATGTGGCTGAACTATGTGATTTCCTTATGCAGGAAAACATAGTCTTGAAAGAGGGTGTCGAAGATATCATGGCGGAGAAAACCACTTCAGCACAAAACAGAGCTCTCATCGACCGTCTACTGCGCCGTGGCCCCTTTGCATTTCTAGTCTTGGTGGCGGGGTTGAAGATCACGGGAAATGACGAACTAGCAGATCTACTTGAAGCCGACGACGTTATACAAGATGATGATATCTTAGTGATCGACACTACCGAAGAGCGTACAGCTAGCAAACGTACGCACACTAGCCCAGAGAGTACACCTGTCAAACGCGTTGGACGCCCCAAACGCCCCCGACTAACACCGTTAGAAATACCTGAGTCAGTGATTGAGGAGCCAGTAGTACCCCAGCAAGTGCCTGTGAAACAAGAGGTAGAACTTCCTATGTCTGTCCAGGAGATCAACAACCTCATCCAGCAAGCCTACCAGGCAGCTCACACCGACATTTGGGAGCTCTCACCCTATTTAACTGTGAGTGTGAAAGACGAAGAAGTGCATTTTAATGCAGCGGGCTTTAACGACAGACCTGGTAGACATATTGCCATGAACTTAGATACCTGGCAAAAACTGGAGACCCTTGATTACGCCATCGATGCGGTTATTCGCGACCAGGGGAATGACGAAGCGAAATTTCATGTGGGTCAGGACATCTTTGTGAGTTGTGCTTATTTCAACGACCAGCTCCTGGTGCATATTCGAAAATGGCGAATGCGGTTAGATACGCAAGAGCTTGTTGCTTGTCCTCAGGGTGTCACCTTGAAATTAACGGCCTGGCGGAAGTTGCAGAGTCTCGCAAGTACAATTCGTCAAACTCTGGCCTACCAGGTGTCTCACTATATTTATCAGAAGTACATCGACACAGTCCTGGATCTCATCAGACCTCAAATTCCAGAGGACACTAGTGTACCCTCATACGCACTGATCACTGAGGCACTACAGGCTGTGACCGAGACGCAAATTGCCCTGGCAGTGGTAGCGGCCTGTCCTCCCAAAATTCCACGTGAAGAGATTATTACCTACATTTACGTGCACCAGGGACGGAAAGATGATGATGAATTCAAACAAGTCTTGTTGACGAACTATTGAGAACAAGTGTTGAAAAAACATTTACCATACACATTCATTGATATTGAGAGCGTATAATTGTATTTAAAATTCAGAGTTTTTTTACTGTTAATTGTATTAAAAAATTCAATACTCAGATATAATTGTATTAAATTCAATACCCTTGTGAATACGTTCATTCTATGTTAATAAAAATAGTAGAAAATTAAAAAAATGCTTAGTGTTCATTCTTTTTTCCTTTTTTTAATAGTAAAATAGCTCCAACACGTCTATTTCCATTCTCGCGCATGCGCAGAATGCCGATAGTTCAACCCACACCCAGTCCATCAGATGCCCCTTCACATAAGCTTCACTTTGATACCTTACTCCACCCCATTGGTCCACTAGGGGCTCCCCTAGCTCCAAAAAGGCTATTTTCATACCCTTCGGCCGCCGCGCATGCGCAGAATCACCCTAATTCAACCCCACACCCAGTCCATCAGATGCCCCTTCACGTAAGCTTCAATTTGATACCTCACTCGACCCACTACCCCAAAATAAAAAAAAATAAAAAAAATGAAGGTCGATATCGACCTTCAAAATAGCCTTTTTGGAGCTAGGGGAGCCCCTAATGGTCCAATGGGGTCGAGTGAGGTATCAACAGATGCCCCTTCACGTAAGCTTCAATTTGATACCTCACTCGACCCACTACCCCAAAATAAAAAAATAAAAAAATGAAGGTCGATATCGACCTTCAAAATAGCCTTTTTGGAGCTAGGGGAGCCCCTAATGGTCCAATGGGGTCGAGTGAGGTATCAATGTGAAGCATTCATGAAGGGGCATCTAATGGGCTGGGTGTTGATTGGACGAGAGTAACTTTATTTTCATACCCTTTTCGGATATCGACATTCATTTTTTTATTTTTATTTTTTTTTTTTATTTTGGGGGTAGTGGGTCGAGTGAGGTATCAAATTGAAGCTTAGGTGAAGGGGTATCTAATGGACTGGGTGTGGGGTTGAATTAGGGTGATTCTGCGCATGCGCGGCGGCCGAAGGGTATGAAAATAGCCTTTTTTGGAGCTAGGGGAGCCCCTAATGGTCCAATGGGGTCGAGTGAGGTATCAATGTGAAGCATTCATCAAGGGGCATCTAATGGACTGGGTGTGGGGTTGAAATAATCCTTTTTTTTCAATAATTTCAATTTTTATTTTTTCAATAATTTCAAAAAATTGTAAAAAAAAATTAAAAAAAAAATTTTCTTTGAGGAGAGGATGATGTGAGTTGGTGTTAATTTTTGTGCTTTTTTGATAGAAGTTTCCTCTTCCGGAAAGATGGAGTGGCCCTGAAAAGGGCCTTTGAAAGTGTTACGACACTTATGCGCGGTAAATTCTCTTTACCCCACCCACATGCTTCCTGCATATTGGGCACTTTATTTTTAGATGCTCCTCCCCTGCGTCAACGCAGCGGCACATGGCTCCTTCACACGTCATTGTGACCCAACAATCTTTACAGAGGCACAGATGTCCACACGGTAATACAGCGTACAAGCTCTCCTCATCTGTACAGATACTACATCGTGTTTTTTTTTCTTCTATATGTCGTTCTTTGTTCTGTCTGGAAATCTCCGCCTCCATGACATTCATGTCTTCCCGCATGGCGTTAATCCGTTCGTTGAGGCGGGTTACCTCGGCTTCGCCCCAAGAGCATGGTTGTGGTGTTTCGGCAGCCGAAGTCGTTGGAGTTTCGCAAGGCGACGTTGTTGCAAGTCTATTGCTATTTAACCATGCACGGTCTTCAGCCGAAGTCGTTATACTGGGAGTTTCGGCAGGCGACGTCGTTGTTGTAGTTGTTGGAGGTCTACTATTTAACCATGGAAGCTCGCCGTCTTGTTCCCCATCAGTTATATCATTGTCGTCGTTTTCTTCTTCTTCTATGGTCACCATCCTGTTGATTTCTTGGTCCTGTTGTTCACTTAGCCTTTGCAACCGTCTATCTTCTTCTGCTCTTACATCTCGCCGGAGTTGTTCCGCAAGTTCTTCTGTACTGCGTCTTAACGTGGTTTCGTCTTCAAGAACCCTCTGAAAACTTGTGATTATCGTTATTCCACCATCTTCTTCACTGCTAATCATCTCTCTGTGTTCTGTAGCAGCATTTCTAGGATCTCTAGGATGGTGGGTGAACAGGGGTCGTCTTCTTGAACTCATAATTGTATTTGTGAATAAATGTCAATATACACGTTATTTATAGTCTAGTCGGCTGTGGGTGGTGGGAGGTGGGTACAAGATGGCGGCAATGTGTGTGTGTGTGGTGGGAGGTGGGTACAACATGGCGGCATGTGTGGTGGGAGGTGGGTACAAGATGGCGGACGGTGTCAGTCAGTGCAAGATATGCTGGCCCACTGTATAGTGCTGTGTTACCATTGCCCAAGCATTAAAAATTTCCTATTATTTTTCGATAAATCCGTTACAATTTTCAGGGAACTATTATAAGGCTGTAACCCATAGTCTACACGTATTTTTAGCCAAGAAAATCAATTTATTTCCAATGTACCTGGTTTTTCATACTACCGTATGGGTTTAAAATCGCTAAAAATTAATAAAATAACGGCATAGTGTAGCGTTAGGCTGTTAATTTTTTTTAAATACTATACACTGAATTGTCTGAGTTCAACTTGCAATAAAATTATATGTGCACTGACAGTTATTGTAAAATCACAGCCGTTTAAAATTGCAAAAGAAACACAGATATTTTGTCAGCGTCGTAAAATATATATCACACAGCTAGAGTGCTTTCGCTACGGTCCGCGTGTTACACTATAAATAGCGCAGTATTTTTTTTTTTTCAATTATTCACAATTAATCTGAGTGCCCAGTCATGGAGCCACCACCCCTGGCTGAAATCATGGATATTGACACATCGGACTTGGTCACAAATGATGATAATCAAGTTCAACTCCTTGGCAATATCATTAATTTGGTACATGACGAACCCTGGTTAGATGATATAATGAAAGACTTATTTCCACCATCACCTCAACCCCGGAACTACCCTGCGCCAACTACAGCCCATTGTGAAGACCCCCCAGAAACATCGCAGCTGAGTAACTTCTTCGCCCATGCAGCCACACCGGATGTTACCCCAGACGTATACCAATGTTTTAACAACATAGACTGCATGTTAGAAAGGGTGTTGAAACCACAACAACTCCAAGAAAAAGAAGACGAAACGGCACAAGATGGAACCGATTCAGATAATGGAACCGATGATACAGAAGAAGGACAAGATGACAAGGCGGAGAACATGGAAGACTCAAGAAAAACAGAGAGAAAACATTTGAAGAGGGTAGACGCAAGAAAAAACAGAAAAGATGTCAGGATGAATAGAAATAGGCAACAGGAGAGGAAATACAGAAAAGATGCAAGGCCAAAGAGAATAAGAGACAGGAAAATAACCCAAAAAAAAAAATCCAAGACGAGGTGTATTATGTTTGGGCAATAACAACAACAACATTGGGATGTAACACAGAACGCCAAAGCGCCTTATATTTACACTGCGTGGAATGCAGTAACCAATTTGCGAAATATGCTATCGCCCCTTGCGGACACCAAGCCTTATGTGAAACTTGCATTCATCGCCGTGCCCAAATACCAACATGTGCAGAGGCCAACAAACCCCTAGAGTGTGAATTACTGCCCTTGACATGCCCCGTCTGTGCTGATAGAAGACAGGCCCTCTCAACGATGTAATGGCTTATTACATATCCCAACGGTTATTTTTATAACCACCTATCT
Organism: Hanleya hanleyi; assembly: GCA_036873755.1. Lineage (NCBI taxonomy): Eukaryota > Metazoa > Mollusca > Polyplacophora > Lepidopleurida > Hanleyidae > Hanleya > Hanleya hanleyi. The sequence continues at coordinate 15,100 of JAVTVY010046872.1, forward strand.
TTTCCGAAAGGGAACTTCTAACCACGCACAAAAAATTAACACGAGATCACATACACATATATCCCTGTGTTCGTTCAAATAAATTGTCCAGTCCCGTTATCATTCGGGCTGTTATAACTTTTATCAAAATAAATTTTCCCCCATTATTATTCGGGTTATATTATTATTAGTAACATGTCCGGGTTCAAAAATAAAATTTGAGTCCGTTATCATTCGGACTGTGTAATATTAATTAAATTAATTACTGGGAAAGAGAAAAAATAAAATCCTGTGTTTATAAGAGAGAGATTAGTCCTCACAAGGACTGTTCATATTTGGGGCAGGGATTGTTTTTTGGAGATGCAGTTTGCTAATAAAATAAAAAGAAAGGGTAATGTGGGAGATCTGTGCTTTTGAAGTGCCAAATTATTAGAAGCTTCCTCTTTCGAAGCATTGGTTCGTCCTGAAAAGGACGGTTATGGTCAATTTGATATGGTGTTTTCTTCACCAGGGGAGTTTGCCTGTCTACTCCCCCGTAGTCATCTCACTCACGGAGAAGTACCGGTGAGGGCTGATGGTATAGAGATGCTGCACATCGTCATCGTCATCGTCATCGTCAACCAAAATGGGTTGTCCATCTAAGAAATTGGCCGGCGCTATGATGGTAGTGGATGGTTCTTCTTCAAATATCGGGGCTGGCAGGTCTTGCAGGGGGAAGGGTGCCGGTGGTGATGATGATGGCTCTTGCGGCTTCACCGCCAGCACCGGAGGAGGGGTGGGGTGCATGGCTTCATTCATGGTCCGCTGCAATAGGTCGAACCACCCCTCCTCGTTGATGGTTGTTCGAGCGCCGTTTAGCAACGCCCGAACATTGACGGCGGTGCTGACTTCCCTGGCATCTACTCCCCCCAGCAGCATGGCCTGCCAGCCCGAAAATTCTCGCAGCCAAAATTGCTTAATCTCCCGCAACATAGCGCGTTTTTTTCTTCTCGATAACTGCGGCACTTCCTTTTGCATTTCTCTCATCATCGCTCTTCTCTTCCTTCTGGATAGTGGTACTTCTTCATGCTCGGTGGTCTTTGGTGCTTCTTCCATCTCTTGTGTTCTCTCTGTTTGTGACATGTCAAAAAAGTTTTGGAATAATCCGATTCAAGCGGGGGCACTATATATAGACAAAGCGCGGACCTTTGCGAAATCGTGTAGGCCGTCTGTTTTTCTGGGGTACGTTGAAAAATCTGTGTGTGTTTCTTTCTCAATTATAAACGGCTGTGATTTTACAATACATGTCAGTGCCCGTAGACATTTTATTTCCAATTGAACTCAGATAATTCATGGTGTAGTATTTAAAATTTTAGCCGCCTAGCGTTCGACTACGCCGTTATTTTATTATTTTTAGCGAGTTTTATACGCCTAATGTTGAAGTACGGAAGTACGGGAAAACCGGTACATTGAAAATAAATTAATTTTCCTGGTTAAAAATACATGAAGACTATCACTTACAACCTTATACTAGTTCCCTGAAAATTCCAGCGGGTTTATCGAAAGAGAACTCTAGAAAATTATGAAAACATAGCCTTGGTTTCACGGCAAGAAACACAATCTACGCAGTTCCGATTGGATTTTGGTGGCCAAAAAATGGGACGCAACTCTGTTTGGACAGCACTTACATTTTGTTCCAATTAATGCTATTTCGTAATTTATTAAATGTGTTTGTCGTATGAATTACATTGTTTTATTGAGGTAGTATTATGAAAAGGCTGTGGGCTACCTATTTTATTAATGGTTTTATTGAATTAACGTTTCCTTAAATTTATAAGCTGTGTCAAAAGGGGCCCATGAGTTGGCTGGAGAATCGGGAACCCTCACGCCAGCAGTAAGCGCACTATGGGCACACAGTTTAGCATTTAAAAAATACCTTCACGTACGTATAGCCTCTATTACATTATATAGTATGGCTTTCCAAGTATCGGGTTTTGCTATCTCAGAGCACTATTGATTGTTCTGGTAATTATGATGACTTGATATTATATTCCAGCAATGATATTATTTTATTTTTATCATGTTATAACTCAAGAATATCAATTTATGCACTCTGGGTCCGCCTACAAAAAATTGCATTGTCAATTTAATTATTTTCTCAGGGTATGAATTTTTTTTATTTACAATTTTTTTATTACATTAGCAAGAATCGGTATATATAAATTTTTGCCTGGCTGGTATTTTATCATTCATCATTATGGCAGCGCCGGGAAAGGAGCTCGCTTTCTTTCAACTGACGTCTGATGTGATTATCATCGTGTATGATCATGAATTGCAGCTCATCAAAGAACATCCTATAGAAGTGAAATTATCTTTAAGTTTAGCAGGGTGGGCTCTATTGACACGAATGTTACAGGGAAAAGAGCCCGAAGTGGATTTTATGCATGTCGGCGTCGGTGTCTACCTGCGGAGTGGAAGAGATGATTCTTTTTTTCCGCGGTTAGAAGAGTGTGGGGGTGCCGCTATTGTACTTTGGCCGGCATTATGGCAGGCGCTGAAAGCTATTATTACCGACGTTCACGACGTACTCTACCCTGAGGCCAATTCTGTCGCTACCCGCACTCTCACACCGGATTGTACCTTATTATTATATCCCCAACGCGTGGAGCTCATTGATGATGATAGCCGATGTTGGTGTACGTCAGAACCGGCGCGTCTCTTTTTATCCCCGGAAGGCTGGATTACCTTGAAACGTGTGTTATGCGGTGATCTCGACGGGGATAGTATTCACCTGTGTGGCGATGTGTACATTTTCCGCGGACCTTATTTTGCCCGACTTATCTGTCTCAAGCGAGGGGGATTTACTCTGGACCCCGATCTATGGACGGCTTTGCAACAAGTAGTGCCCATGGTGGATAAAGTACTCTCTCCACAGGAGCCGCCTCTCACAGAATAGTACCTGACCCTATAAATACAGGGGATGAGACAGAGTGTGTATCATTCTCCGTTCGACATTTAGAGCAAGCATGTCACTACGAGCTATCCTGCCTCTTACACCTTACCAGGTGGGGTTATACGTTTATGCAGATAAAGTCACCCTGGTGGAAGACTGTGGAGCAATTTGCTGGGCGCCCGCTGAGACTTTATCGAATACGGTGACACTACAGCGTGATGGATGGACTAAATTTAAACGGGTGTTGAGCGGTGAATTGGACGGACACCTCATCCACATGGACAATGCCATTTACGTATACCGTACCGCCCTCTTCCCACGGGTGGGCCGCTACCAAGACCCTGCGCGAAGTTTCATCCTAACTCCCACTCTGTGATCAGCCTTGGAGAAAGTAGTGCCTATTGTTGACCAGTTGTTTACACCGGACGACCGATCACCCGACCAGTTAGCGTGGGCTCGTGCTATAGAAGACGCGCTGGCTGAACCTCATGAAAAACTACATGATGAACCCGATACTACAGCCGGGGAAAGTCCTATATCTATAGAATGCACAGAGGCTAGAGTGTCAGTGTCACCAGATGAAGAGAGCAACACACATGACGGGGACCCAGAACGATGAAGGGTAATAAGAAGACCGTGATGCGGCGGTCCCGAAAAAAGGAGAAAAAGGCGTCTACAGTGATTAACAAGGTGTTAACCGATTTGTATTACAATCCTACGAGTCCAGCCGCGTATAGCGCTGTGGGAGCGCTGGCTCGAGCGGCCCATTCTCAAGGCATCAGTCGAACTGAAGTTCGAGACTGGTTAAAAACCCAAGACACTTATAGTTTACATCGAGCCGCCCGACGCCATTTTCGTCGTAACCGGGTGATCGTAGGCGGTATAGACGCGCAATGGCAGGCGGATTTAGTGGACATGAGTCGATTTGCACCTCACAATGATGGACATCGGTACATATTGACCTGTATCGATATTTTATCCAAGTATGCCTGGGTACTACCCATTCGCACCAAAACAGGAGAGAATCTAATAGCAGCGTTCCAGCAGATTTTCAAGACGGGGCGCAAACCTCTTTATTTACAAACGGATGAAGGCACAGAATTTCTCAACCGACCCTTTCAAGCCTTTCTTAAGAAACAGAAGGTATTTTTCTTTCATACGTACAACGAGACGAAAGCTTCGGTGGTGGAACGCTTCAATCGCACCTTCAAAGGACGCATGTACAAGTATTTTACCGCCCAAAACACTCGACGCTACATCGATGTATTACCTCAACTGGTACAAGGCTACAATCGCGCCTATCATCGCAGTATCCAGCGAGCTCCCCGTGATGTGACAGAACGCAACGAACATCAAGTGCGTGGTACGCTGTACTCATCCAGTCCATCACTCACGGCACCCCGTTACAAACGTGGAGATGTAGTGCGGATCAGTAAAGTGAAAGGCCAATTTGAGAAAAGTTACTTGCCCAACTGGAGTGACGAGCACTTTGTCATCGTTCACCATAAACCTCGACAGCCACACGTCTATCAACTGGAAGATCTACAAGGAGAGAGACTGCAAGGCACGTTTTACGAGGCAGAATTACAACCCATAGTGAAAACACCGAAAGACTACTACACGGTGGAAAAGATTTTGAAAACGGAACGTCGACGGGGCATTCCCTATCATCTCGTCAAATGGCAAGGATGGCCTCGTTCGTTTAATTCCTGGGTGTTCGGCCGTGACATGAAACGTCTATAAATTCTAACCCCTATCACCACCAGCCTTCAGTGTAGGATTGTACCATGGATAGTACACGTCTACCCTTACTATTACGAACTCGAAAAGCACAAGTCGGTACTGTTTTGTGTCTAGTAGTGGTTCTGGGTACGTTATTTACAGGTGTGTTCTACGATTTGTCGTACGTGATATCCTGTTTCAACAACCTGCGTTCTCCATCATCCACCACCACCACCACCACGACGACCACACTGCCTACACCAGCCAAGACGTCAAGGGTTCGCCACGTATCAACCCAGACACCCACGTTTCCATCCAAGACGTCCACACCGTCTACTCCAGCCATCACCACTACGTTACCCTTTACCCGCTACATCCAGCCATCCACGACAACGACTACTCCACGTCATCTTCCGTCATCCCTGAGAAGCGACGACGATCCTTCCACTCCATCACCACCACCATCTAGTACCAACACCACGCCGCTAAAAATATTTGCAGTGGATCCCCGTGAATCACGTTTACCACGACAACGGTACCCATTCGAGTACGATCCCCGGCGGGATCCACGACAACTGGGGTGGGCTTCTAACCGTCGAGCGCAAATCACCAAATAAATAAAGAAAAAAAACTATGGATCCTCGATGGCAGCATCCTTTCACGTGTCTCATCGCTGGACCGACAGGGTCGGAAAAAACACACTTCGTTCAACGTCTGATCCAACACGGGTCAGCCCTCATTTCACCGCCTCTAGCTCGCATCCTGTGGTGTTATGGCGCTTGGCAACCCGCGTACGAGGCACTGGCCCGTGTCCCGGGACTCACCTTAGTGGAAGGTTTACCCCCTGAGGATACACCCCAAGACACCTTGGTGGTGGTGGACGATCTCATGACGGAAACGGACAGTCGAATCACCCGTCTCTTTACCAAAGGCAGCCATCATCGTCGGTTGAGCATCATCTACATCGTACAGAATCTCTTCAGTAAGAACAAAGAGCACAGGAACATTAGTTTGAATGCTCAGTATGTGGTGTTATTCAAAAACCCCAGAGACGCTTCACAAATTACCCACCTGGCCCAACAGATGTACCCTAAAAACACGGCCTTTGTACGAGAAGCCTTTGAAGATGCTACCCAACCTGCTCACGGGTATCTACTCATCGACTTGAAACAAGACACGCCCTCCACCCTTCGATTGCGTACCCTCATTTTTCCCGGCGAGATACAGACGGTGTACACACCCAAATAAAAAAGAGGATAAAAGAATAAAAGATAAAAGAAGAAGACAACGCACTCTAGCCATCATTCATCATCATGTCTGCACGGATACGCAAGCACGCGCCGGCTCTGCGCGTATTACGCAGCGCGCCACCGGAGGTGGGCCGGGCCCTGGTGCGCGGCGCGGATCCCGACTTGGTACGGTGTTTGTGTGAAGTAGCCCATAATGTGTTAAAAGGCAATGTTCCACTCAGTCCTCTGCAGAAAGGGAAATTGCAACGGCACAAGGCGGGTCTCCGAACGTTGGTCAAGAAAACGGGCAGTGTCAAGAAAAAGAAACAGGTGTTACAGCGAGATGGATTTCTCGGCGCACTCCTCGCTCCCTTAGCCGCTACTGTACTGGGACCGTTATTAGGCTCCATCTTGGGACGCTAACATGGAACATACGAAAAAAATGATGCTGGTCGAACCTCGACTGTTACAGAGTTTGCAATCCCCCTATCCCGTACCGGCCACAGTGCAACAACTCCAGTCCCTGGATGAAGAGATGAATAGTATACTGCAACGTCGACTCCCCGATCACGAGAAAATTCAACTCTACCATCATACGCTGAACCAGTACCAGACGTTTATGGATCAATATAGAGGCGGGAGTAGTACACCACCACCACTACCTACCACCACCACGCCCACAACACTGACATCTCCATCACTACTACCTTCACCTGAGCTGGAAGAGGAAGTGTTGACCAGTGTGCCTAAAGCCTTCAAGACCAAGGCCCGTTTATTGTTGGACCGGGTGAAACAGAATGCCGATATGAGTTGGAATGCTGAAGGAAAACTGCTGATTCGAAACAAAGTGGTGCCGGGGTCTCATATGACCGATTTGATCAACGATATGGTCCGTTCTCGCAAACACTCTAATCCCCCGGGCTGGGAAGTCGTTGCTCAGGGATTAAAAGACAGTCACATCCCTCAAGAATTGGTAGGGAATCCTAACCGTTGGGCCTTTATGCAGCAATCGAACACCCGACACCAACCACCACCCTCCTCCTCTTCTTGGGACTCCATGCCGCCACCGTCCAAAATACCACAACCACGACAGGGACGATCTAAGTCACCGCGACGATCACAACGCCGAAGTAAGAAGGCGCCCAAGGCCTGGGGAGGCCCTTACTGGGAACCCTACTAATAACTTCTATAAAAACCCGGTGCAGAAGCCAGAACAACTCAGTCGTCGTCATGTTTTACCTGACGTTGCCCAGTAATAGTTCACTCGACGTGTTTCCTGACAACACCTTGACCAAGTATGTCACTCAATTACCCCAACCGTTACATTTACCTGGACGATGGGAATGTGGACTGGTGGATATTCAATACCCTTACTCATGGTACAACGTACAAGACCGAGAAATATGGTACGAAGTGACCTACGAAGATAAAATCTACAGACTCACTCTCCCCGAAGGCCAATACGATACGCCCCAGAAGTTCATACAGGGTGTGATGAGCTTGTTGGAGTACAAGGCTCTAAAGGAGGTCTCGGATAGTGCAACACGCCTGATAGCCTTTCGCTTCAAGGCAAACGTGTTCTTCGATGTCAACGCACACAACGACAAAAGCTATATCATGCTGAGCCCTAACGTGACTGTGAAACTCAGTCCTACACTACAGCAAATGTTAAGGCTGCCTAAGAGCGTCTACACGGGTCCTACCATTGACAACGGTACGCATTTGATGGATATGAAAGTAGGTATGTACGGACTGTACGTCTACTCGGACGCCGTGGACAGCCATATTGTGGGTGATGTGAACACACCTCTGTTACGGGTGGTGCCCATTAGCAAGACGTATGGCGATCAAGTCACCCACAGTTTCAACCCTATAATGTACCTGCCCGTACGACATACCGATATCAACACGATCACGGTGGATATAAGAGATGACACGGGACGCCCGATC
>JAVTVY010046873.1:0-23946 GCA_036873755.1 Hanleya hanleyi
TTTAGCCCATACCTACTTGTATGTAAAAGCCAAGGTGGTCAATGGAGCTGGCACCAGAATCGCTGACCAAGCAACGGTGGGCCCGACGAATCTCTGGCTGCACTCGATGTTTCAGCAGGTGGATATTTTTCTCAGCGACAAACTCATCAGTGACTCCACCAACACGTACCCCTATCGAGACTACATCGAGACACTGTTGTCGTATGGCCGAGAGGCTAAAAAATCTCAGCTGACAACCGCTTTATTCTACAGGGACACGGCCGAGCACATGGACACGGCGGACAATGGGGGATATAACAAACGGAAGGCTTTCACTGCGAACAGTGCCTCGGTGAATATGATGGGTCGACTGCATGCAGACATGTTCATGCAAGACCGGTACCTCTTGAACAAGATCCCCATCAAAATCCGACTGATACGGGCGCCTCCGACCTTCGCCTTGATGGCCACTAACGTAGAGGCGCATGTAGCTGACTATAAGATTGTCATCGAAGACGCAGTCCTGTATGTCCGAAAAGTGAAACCGAATCCGGCCGTTCAATTGGGACACATGAAAGCCTTGGAAACAAAACCAGCCCAGTACCCTATCCGACGTGTGCAAACCAAAGTGTTCTCTGTGCCTGCTGGAAATATGGGCGCCAACAAAGAAAACCTGTTCCTGGGGGAACTACCCAAGCGATTGATCCTGCCCTGCGTGGAAAATACCAGTTTCAGCGGAGCCTACCCAGAGAATCCGTTTGACTTTCAACATTTCGGCATCAATTTTTGTGGCCCTGCATGTGGATGGACAACAGGTGCCAGCCACGGCCTTAACACCGAACTTTGGGCGGAGGAATTTCATTCGAGCCTATCAGAGCCTGTTTACAGCCACCGGTCAAATCAACCAGGACGAAGGAAATATGATCAGTCGGGAGGACTACGCGAACGGATACACGTTGTTCTGTTTCGATCTGACCCCACCTTAGAGAACGACCATCAGCTGGCCCTGGCCAAGCAAGGCAACTTACGGTTGGAAATCCACTTTGCACAAGCCCTGGCGACCACCGTCAATGTGATCTGCTACGCCGAGTTTGACAACATCATTCAAGTGGACAAGGGGCGCAACGTCCTGTGTGACTTCTCCACCTAACATGGATACAGACCAGATAACCACCGTGCTGGAGAATGACCCAGAGACACGTAGGGTCTTTCAAGGGGTGTTCGCCAGAGATGTGTTTCCATTAGACCGTATGTATCCGGCTGCTTACGTTCTCAACACGGATCCGATGGATCGGCCCGGTGAACACTGGGTGGCCGTGTACTTGACAGAACAGCAGGGCGAATACTTTGACCCGTACGGTCTGCCACCCCTCCATCCCGATTTAACAGACTTCATGGATCAAGGCACAGAGACGTGGTGTGGGAACAGTCAAACGTTGCAAAGCCTGACCAGTGGCGTGTGCGGACAATATTGCTTGTTTTGCCTGTACCATCGATGCCGGGGAAGACCCTTATCTACCATCGTACAGATGTTTGACGAGTACCCCCAGGCCGAGGACCGCGATGTACTCGTCTATGACTGGGCCGCCCATCATTTCAATGTACAAGCCCCGTTCTGGGCTTAAGTTAATGACAAGCCCCTTGTTCTGGGCTTAAGTTAATGACAAGCCCCTTGTTCTGGGCTTAAGTTTACAAGCCCCTTGTTCTGGGCTTCAGTTAATTACAAGCCCCTTGTTCTGGGCTTCAGTTAATTACAAGCCCCTTGTTCTGGGCTTGAGTTTTCACGTGGTTGTTCTCACGTTGTTGTTGTTCACTGACTAAAACAAAATGAGATCTCATCAAAAACCCCTGTCTTGTGTGTTTTATTCCTAATGCATCAATGCCCAATGTGGAGATTCAGTCAAACTGAAATCAGTGGTGTAGGATGGGGCCAAAATGTAACCCATCAAGTTTAGAATGCAAGAGCACTATAGTAAAAAATAGAGAGCCAATGGAATCAGCCTACAGACCAAGTACGTGTTTTTGGTCTAGGTTTGGAGCGGGCATTTCATTGAGGTACGTGTATACGGTGAGTGAAAAGACTCGTCCAACACGTATACATTATGTTGATGACTATAAGTTCTAGGTAACCCATCAAGGTTAGAATGCAAGAGCACTATAGTAAAAATAGAGAGCCAATGAAATCAGCCTACAGACCAAGTACGTGTCTTTGGTCTAGGTTTGGAGCGGGCATTTCATTGAGGTTCGTGTATACGGTGAGTGAAAAGACTCGTCCAACACGTATAGATTATGTTAATGACTATAAGTTCTAGGTAACCCATCAAGGTTAGAATGCAACAGCACTATAGTAAAAATAGAGAGCCAATGAAATCAGCCTACAGACCAAGTACGTGTCTTTGGTCTAGGTTTGGAGCGGGCATTTCATTGAGGTACGTGTATACGGCGAGTGAAGAGACTCGTCCAACACGTATAGATTATGACTATAAGTTCTATGAGCATAATGCATGAAAGTGGCTTTGAACACCGTATTAGCCCATCAGTGGCCTAGATTGGAGCCAAAGGTAACCCATCCATGTCCAGAAAAACATTATCCGGGTGTACAAGAACCCAGATGTAGGCGCGGACGTCAGCGAAAGCACACCGTGAGTACCCCAATTCGATTGGCTGATTGTTCGATCGCTGATTGGTTCTTTTTCTCGACCGCTGATTGGCTCTTTTTCTCGACCGCTGATTGGTCCAAATGGACCTGCCCATCTTTCCCAGGTTCATCTAGAATCCCCCCCTTTTTTGTGCTCAAGCTCTGACTATAGCGATGCCGCAACATTGTCTCATTGGACATTGGACCGTCTGACCTGGAGGTGACCCTTTGACCTTTTGACCCGCGTCCGCGCGCGCACTGCCGGGGATGACGCGGGATGACGCGCGCTGCGGGGCGCTGGGGCGGGGCGGGAAAACACCCCGGCGGTTGAACATTGGAACTCTTGTGGGTTTGGAGGATGAACATACGGACGTTTAAGGGAAAAAATTGGAACTCTTCTATGTTTGGAGGTAGTGTTTAGTGAAAACCCGGAAGTGACGTCACAACCCACGTCACCTGCGTATATACTCCTGTAAAATAGAGCCGATTTTATTTCTTTGGAAGGGGCAAAGTCAATAGGACTTGCGCTTTTTATACTACTAAACTGTGAAGTAGATTACATCTTACATAGGCCTTAAGGCCGTGATATGCATATGAAGTATTCTGGGGCACGGTCAGTACTTTCCAATTTTCCCTTCGTCTACTACTCGCCGATTTATATTTTCAATGAATACAAGGTTGTCTTGAGAAATATATCTCAAAATATGATTAATTAATGATTTTCCATCATGACAAACGAAAAACCGGCTTCCAACAAATATGGCCGTGGGTATTCGAAGCTCGAAGTCAGAAAAAAGCCAAACTTCAAAAATTCAGATCTCAGCAACCAGAACGTCTTATGGGCTCACAGTTATTCACAATATCGTAAAATATGTATGCTTGCTAACCTTAGTTGGATTCGTCATGAAATCATTTAGGAATAAGTAATTCGGGCACTTTTTTGTGACATAGCAAAACGAAGATGACAGCCGTTTCCCTTTTCGCTGCGATGGTTTTACACGAAAAACCGGCTCAGTTATAAAAAATCCATATCTCCGTAAATATGAAATGTCCAAACTTTTACGTCAAGACAATATTCTTTATATATGTGTACTTCCTATTTCCAGCAGGAATTTATGGAATATCAATTCTTTCCGCAATAAACTTACAATTTACTGGCAATGGTAACGAAATTCTCCGTGTCAATTTGAGGTGGATATGAAAACGCACTGACTCACACGTGCACTGGCAACAATTCGCTACAGTGTAATGAAATGTGTTCATTTTTAGGCGCCCATTTTCTACAACCTATACAGCCAACGTGGTTTATTAATATGCACACACATATGTTTTTCTTATAGTTCATTGGCTGAACCGCGAGGCCGGGGGAAAATTATCAAACTTGTTTGATAATTTCGCCTCGCGAGCAGCGTGTGCGGTGAACGCAAGCCAACAGCTCAGCAGTTTTACCGGACAGGCCAATGAATGGCATGTTATTTTGACTCGATTCATACGCTCGACTCTTCAAAATGGACTTGAAGAAGACGTTATGCGGGAACTGAAATCAATTTCTTGAAACTTTTGCTCACCGTGTGCGCTGAAACAACAACAGAGCTGGCAGGCAATTGAGGCCGTTAGCTCAGCTGATATCTCTCGTGTGCGCCGGATTTTATACCGAAGGAAATATCTGTGAATTTCGAAAAAATGCGTGACAAGCCAAGAAACAGAAAACCGCTGGGATGTGGACACCAAACCAGGGAGCCTGTATGTGCGTTCATTTCATCCACGTAGTATACTGAACACCGGATTTACCGAAGGAAATATCTGTGAATTTCGAAAAAATATATATGGAAATGAGATTGGTGGTAATACGCATATTTTTTTAGCATACGAATGCATGGTGATGAAGGCTTCATGGTGTGTTATACCCACCTAGGAAAAAAACAGCCCCAGATATGCATCAAACACCCGGGAGTATGGGATATAGGTATACATCTGGACTAAACTCTTTTATCAGGTAAGCTATAGACTTTAGTACTATACTTGCGTTGAAACCCATGCAGACAACCTATTCAAATTTCAATGCATTGGCAACATAGCGTCGCACGAAATATACGCGCCCCTGTTGACCAGGATTTTTTATACTCCCACAACAACAGACAATTTGAAGACAATTTTCTAGCGGGGTGTTTTCTTGAACATAATTGCTGTAATATACTCTTCTTTTTTGTGGACGCTAAATATAGGGGAGAAAATGGCAACATTGTGACCAAACCATAACAGTTGACAGCTGTAAAAATAGATACCGTGGCATAAATTAGAGAGAGCATTTCAGTACACCTCAAAAAAATGAAACCTGGACGGGTTCTGTGAAGTCATGTGACGCAGTCAGTATGTCGGCACCTCTTCCCACTACCCTTATATGTGTTGTAATTTTTTCCTGTATTTGGCGAGATTCTGCTGGTGGACGTTTCGTCCCCGAGGCCCGCCCCCTGTACAGACCTTTTGGTCTTTGATATATGTTGGTACTTGTGGGAAGTTGATGCTGGGTCGACATCGGGCCTTACAGACTAGTCTTTTTGTGTTAAGTGTCGTCATTTACATCTGACGACGATACAGCTCACCAATCTCCCATGTACGAGTTGTCACAGCGAAACAGCTCACCAATTACCAGTATACGAGTTGTCAGAGCATTTCCATCATAGCTCTAGATTTGTATCTAATACCGCTATGCCGGTGCTAGGGGCCGTGTGGTCATATCATCCAAGTTGCCACATGAACTGGTACAATAAAAGCGTACCTGAGATACAACACATATCACGAATCGTTAGATTCTTGGTATGTGCTTTAGAATAGGTTAACCAGAAGACTATTCTGTGAAGTCATGTGACGCAGTCAGTATGTCGGCACCTCTTCCCACTTCCCTTATATGTGTTGTAATTTTTTTCCTGTATATGGCGAGATTCTGCTGGTGGACGTTTCGTCCCCGAGGCCCGCCCCCTGTACAGACCTTTTGGTCTTTGATATATGTTGGCACTTGTGGGAAGTTGATGCTGGGTCGACATCGGGCCTTACAGACTAGTCTTTTGTGTTAAGTGTCGTCATTTACATCTGACGACGATACAGCTCACCAATCTCCCATGTACGAGTTGTCACAGCGAAACAGCTCACCAATTACCAGTATACGAGTTGTCAGAGCATTTCCATCATAGCTCTCTAGATTTGTATCTAATACCGCTTATGCCGGTGCTAGGGGCCGTGTGGTCATATCATCCAAGTTGCCACATGAACAGGTACAATAAAAGCGTACCTGAGATACAACACATATCACGAATCGTTAGATTCTTGGTATGTGCTTTAGAATAGGTTAACCAGAAGACTATTCTGTGAAGTCATGTGACGCAGTCAGTATGTCGGCACCTCTTCCCACTTCCCTTATATGTGTTGTAATTTTTCCTGTATATGGCGAGATTCTGCTGGTGGACGTTTCGTCCCCGAGGCCCGCCCCCTGTACAGACCTTTTGGTCTTTGATATATGTTGGCACTTGTGGGAAGTTGATGCTGGGTCGACATCGGGCCTTACAGACTAGTCTTTTGTGTTAATGCCGTCATTTACATCTGACGACGATACAGCTCACCAATCTCCCATGTACGAGTTGTCACAGCGAAACAGCTCACCAATTACCAGTATACGAGTTGTCAGAGCATTTCCATCATAGCTCTAGATTTGTATCTAATACCGCTTATGCCGGTGCTAGGGGCCGTGTGGTCATATCATCCAAGTTGCCACATGAACAGGTACAATAAAAGCGTACCTGAGATACAACACATATCACGAATCGTTAGATTCTTGATATGTGCTTTTGAATAGGTTAACCAGAAGACTATTCTGTGAAGTCATGTGACGCAGTCAGTATGTCGGCACCTCTTCCCACTACCCTTATATGTGTTGTAATTTTTCCCTGTATATGGCGAGATTCTGCTGGTGGACGTTTCGTCCCCGAGGCCCGCCCCCTGTACAGACCTTTTGGTCTTTGATATATGTTGGCACTTGTGGGAAGTTGATGCTGGGTCGACATCGGGCCTTACAGACTAGTCTTTTGTGTTAAGTGTCGTCATTTACATCTGACGACGATACAGCTCACCAATCTCCAATGTACGAGTTGTCACAGCGAAACAGCTCACCAATTACCAGTATACGAGTTGTCAGAGCATTTCCATCATAGCTCTCTAGATTTGTATCTAATACCGCTTATGCCGGTGCTAGGGGCCGTGTGGTCATATCATCCAAGTTGCCACATGAACAGGTACAATAAAAGCGTACCTGAGATACAACACATATCACGAATCGTTAGATTCTTGGTATGTGCTTTAGAATAGGTTAACCAGAAGACTATTCTGTGAAGTCATGTGACGCAGTCAGTATGTCGGCACCTCTTTCCACTACCCTTATATGTGTTGTAATTTTTTCCTGTATATGGCGAGATTCTGCTGGTGGACGTTTCGTCCCCGAGGCCCGCCCCCTGTACAGACCTTTTGGTCTTTGATATATGTTGGCACTTGTGGGAAGTTGATGCTGGGTCGACATCGGGCCTTACAGACTAGTCTTTTGTGTTAAATGCCGTCATTTACATCTGACGACGATACAGCTCACCAATCTCCAATGTACGAGTTGTCACAGCGAAACAGCTCACCAATTACCAGTATACGAGTTGTCAGAGCATTTCCATCATAGCTCTCTAGATTTGTATCTAATACCGCTTATGCCGGTGCTAGGGGCCGTGTGGTCATATCATCCAAGTTGCCACATGAACAGGTACAATAAAAGCGTACCTGAGATACAACACATATCACGAATCGTTAGATTCTTGGTATGTACTTTAGAATAGGTTAACCAGAAGACTATTCTGTGAAGTCATGTGACGCAGTCAGTATGTCGGCACCTCTTCCCACTTCCCTTATATGTGTTGTAATTTTTTCCTGTATATGGCGAGATTCTGCTGGTGGACGTTTCGTCCCCGAGGCCCGCCCCCTGTACAGACCTTTTGGTCTTTGATATATGTTGGCATTTGTGGGAAGTTGATGCTGGGTCGACATCGGGCCTTACAGACTAGTCTTTTGTGTTAAATGCCGTCATTTACATCTGACGACGATACAGCTCACCAATCTCCAATGTACGAGTTGTCACAGCGAAACAGCTCACCAATTACCAGTATACGAGTTGTCAGAGCATTTCCATCATAGCTCTAGATTTGTATCTAATACCGCTTATGCCGGTGCTAGGGGCCGTGTGGTCATATCATCCAAGTTGCCACATGAACAGGTACAATAAAAGCGTACCTGAGATACAACACATATCACGAATCGTTAGATTCTTGGTATGTGCTTTAGAATAGGTTAACCAGAAGACTATTCTGTGAAGTCATGTGACGCAGTCAGTATGTCGGCACCTCTTCCCACTTCCCTTATATGTGTTGTAATTTTTACCTGTATATGGCGAGATTCTGCTGGTGGACGTTTCGTCCCCGAGGCCCGCCCCCTGTACAGACCTTTTGGTCTTTGATATATGTTGGCATTTGTGGGAAGTTGATGCTGGGTCGACATCGGGCCTTACAGACTAGTCTTTTGTGTTAATTGTCGTCATTTACATTTGACGACGATACAGCTCACCAATCGCCAATGTGCGAGTTGTCACAGCGAAACAGCTCACCAATTACCAGTTTTCGAGTTGTCAGAGCATTTCCATCATAGCTCTCTAGATTTGTATCTAATACCGCTTATGCCGGTGCTAGGGGCCGTGTGGTCATATCATCCAAGTTGCCACATGAACAGGTACAATAAAAGCATACCTGAGATACAACACATATCACGAATCGTTAGATTCTTGGTATGTGCTTTAGAATAGTTTACCAGAAGACTATTCTGTGAAGTCATGTGACGCAGTCAGTATGTCGGCACCTCTTCCCACTTCCCTTACATGTGTTGTAATTTTTACCTGTATATGGCGAGATTCTGCTGGTGGACGTTTCGTCCCCGAGGCCCGCTCCCTGTACAGACCTTTTGGTCTTTGATATATGTTGGCATTTGTGGGAAGTTGATGCTGGGTCGACATCGGGCCTTACAGACTAGTCTTTTGTGTTAATTGTCGTCATTTACATCTGACGACGATACAGCTCACCAATCGCCAATGTGCCAGTTGTCACAGAGAAACAGCTCACCAATTACCAGTATACGAGTTGTCAGAGCATTTCCATCATAGCTCTCTAGATTTGTATCTAATACCGCTTATGCCGGTGCTAGGGGCCGTGTGGTCATATCATCCATGTTGCCACATGAACAGGTACAATAAAAGCGTACCTGAGATACAACACATATCACGAATCGTTAGATTCTTGGTATGTGCTTTAGAATAGGTTTACCAGAAGACTATTCTGTGAAGTCATATGACGCAGTCAGTATGTCGGCACCTCTTCCCACTTCCCTTATATGTGTTGTAATTTTTACCTGTATATGGCGAGATTCTGCTGGTGGACGTTTCGTCCCCGAGGCCCGCCCCCTGTACAGACCTTTTGGTCTTTGATATATGTTGGCATTTGTGGGAAGTTGATGCTGGGTCGACATCGGGCCTTACAGACTAGTCTTTCGTGTTAATTGCTGTCATTTACATCTGACGACGACACAACTCACCAATCGCCAATGTGCGAGTTATCACAGCGAAACAACTCACCAATTACCAGCATACGAGTTGTCAGAGCATGTCCATCATAGCTCTCTAGATTTGTATCTAATACCGCTTATGCCGGTGCTAGGGGCCGTGTGGTCATATCATCCATGTTGCCACATGAACAGGTACAATAAAAGCGTACCTGAGATACAACACATGTCACGAATCGTTAGATTCTTGGTATGTGCTTTAGAATAGGTTACCAGAAGACTATTCTGTGAAGACATATGACGCAGTCAGTATGTCGGCACCTCTTCCCACTTCCCTTATATGTGTTGTAATTAGAATAGGTTTACCAGAAGACTATTCTGTGAAGTCATATGACGCAGTCAGTATGTCGGCACCTCTTCCCACTTCCCTTATATGTGTTGTAATTTTTACCTGTATATGGCGAGATTCTGCTGGTGGACGTTTCGTCCCCGAGGCCTGCCCCCTGTACAGACCTTTTGGTCTTTGATATATGTTGGCATTTGTGGGAAGTTGATGCTGGGTCGACATCGGGCCTTACAGACTAGTCATTTGTGTTAATTGGCGTCATTTACATTTGACGACGATACAGCTCACCAATCGCCAATGTGCGAGTTGTCACAGCGAAACAGCTCACCAATTACCAGTATACGAGTTGTCAGAGCATTTCCATCATAGCTCTCTAGATTTGTATCTAATACCGCTTATGCCGGTGCTAGGGGCCGTGTGGTCATATCATCCAAGTTGCCACATGAACAGGTACAATAAAAGGGTACCTGAGATACAACACATATCACGAATCGTTAGATTCTTGGTATGTGCTTTAGAATAGGTTAACCGGACGACTATACTGTGAAGTCATGTGGCTCTGTCAGTATGTCGGCACCTCTTCCCACTTCCCTTATATGTGTTGTAATTTTTACCTGTATATGGCGAGATTCTGCTGGTGGACGTTTCGTCCAAGAGGCCCGCCCCCTGTACAGACCTTTTGGTCTTTGATATATGTTGGCATTTGTGGGAAGTTGATGCTGGGCCGACATCGGGCCTTACAGACTAATCTTTTGTGTTAATTGCCGTCAATTACATCTGACGACGATACAGCTCACCAATCGCCAATGTACGAGTTGTCACAGCGAAACAGCTCACCAATTACCAGTATACGAGTTGTCAGAGCATTTCCATCATAGCTCTCTAGATTTGTATCTAATACCGCCTATGCCGGTGCTAGGGGCCGTGTGGTCATATCATCCATGTTGCCACATGAACAGGTACAATAAAAGCGTACCTGAGATACAACACATGTCACGAATCGTTAGATTCGTGGTATGTGCTTTAGAATAGGTTTACCAGAAGACTACTCTGTGAAGTCATATGCCCCAGTCAGTATGTCGGCACATCTTCCCACTACCCCTATATGTGTTGTAACTTTTTCCTGTATATAGCGAGATTCTGCTGGTGGACGTTTCGTCCCCGAGGCCCGCCCCCTGTACAGAGCTTTTGGTCTTTGATATATGTTGGCATTTGTGGGAAGTTGATGCTGGGTCGACATCGGGCCTTACAGACTAGTCTTTTGTGTTAATTGCCGTCATTTACATCTGACGACGATACAGCTCACCAATCGCCAATGTGCGAGTTGTCACAGCGAAACAGCTCACCAATTAACAGTATACGTGTTGTCAGAGCATTTCCATCATAGCTCTCTAAATTTGTACCTAGTACCGCTTATGGCGGTGCTAGGGGCCATGTGGTCATATCATCCATGTTGCCACATGAACAGGTACAAAAAAAGCGTACCCGAGATACAACACATGTCACGAATCGTTAGATTCTTGGTATGTGCTTTAGAATAGGTTTACCAGAAGACTATTCTGTGAAGTCATATGACGCAGTCAGTATGTCGGCACCTCTTCCCACTTCCCTTATATGTGTTGTAATTTTTCCCTGTATATGGCGAGATTCTGCTGGTGGACGTTTCGTCCCCGAGGCCCGCCCCCTGTACAGACCTTTTGGTCTTTGATATATGTTGGCATTTGTGGGAAGTTGATGCTGGTCGACATCGGGCCTTACAGACTAGTCTTTTGTGTTAATTTCCGTCATTTACATCTGACGACGATACAGCTCACCAATCTTCAATGTACGAGTTGTCACAGCGAAACAGCTCACCAATTACCAGTATACGAGTTGTCAGAGCATTTCCACCATAGCTCTCTAGATTTGTATCTAATACCGCTTATGCCGGTGCTAGGGGCCGTGTGGTCATATCATCCATGTTGCCACATGAACAGGTACAATAAAAGCGTACCTGAGATACAACACATATCACGAATCGTTAGATTCTTGGTATGTGCTTTAGATTAGGTTACCAGAAGACTATTCTGTGAAGACATATGACGCAGTCAGTATGTCGGCACCTCTTCCCACTTCCCTTATATGTGTTGTAATTAGAATAGGTTTACCCGAAGACTATTCTGTGAAGTGATATGACGCAGTCAGTATGTCGGCACCTCTTCCCACTTCCCTTATATGTGTTGTAATTTTCACCTGTATATGGCGAGACTCTGCTGGTGGACGTTTCGTCCCCGAGGCCCGCCCCTGTACAGACCTTTTGGTCTTTGATATATGTTGGCATTTGTGGGAAGTTGATGCTGGGTCGACATCGGGGCTTACAGACTAGTCATTTGTGTTAATTGCCGTCATTTACATTTGACGACGATACAGCTCACCAATCGCCAATGTGCGAGTTGTCACAGCGAAACAGCTCACCAATTACCAGTATACGAGTGGTCAGAGCATTTCCATCATAGCACTCTAGATTTCTATCTAATACCGTTTATGCCGGTGCTAGGGGCCGTGTGGTCATATCATTCATGTTGACACATGAACAGGTACAATAAAAGCGTACCTGAGATACAACACATATCACGAATCGTTAGATTCTTGGTATGTGCTTTAGATTAGGTTACCAGAAGACTATTCTGTGAAGACATATGACGCAGTCAGTATGTCGGCACCTCTTCCCACTTCCCTTATATGTGTTGTAATTAGAATAGGTTTACCCGAAGACTATTCTGTGAAGTGATATGACGCAGTCAGTATGTCGGCACCTCTTCCCACTTCCCTTATATGTGTTGTAATTTTCACCTGTATATGGCGAGATTCTGCTGGTGGACGTTTCGTCCCCGAGGCCCGCCCCCTGTACAGACCTTTTGGTCTTTGATATATGTTGGCATTTGTGGGAAGTTGATGCTGGGTCGACATCGGGCCTTACAGACTAGTCTTTTGTGTTAATTGCCGTCATTTACACCTGACGACGATACAGCTCACCAATCGCCAATGTGCGAGTTGTCACAGCGAAACAGCTCACCAATTACCAGTATACGAGTTGTCAGAGCATTTCCATCATAGCTCTCTAGATTTGTATCTAATACCGCTTATGCCGGTGCTAGGGGCCGTGTGGTCATATCATCCATGTTGCCACATGAACAGGTACAATAAAAGCGTACCCGAGATACAACACATATCACGAATCGTTAGATTCTTGGTGTGTGCTTTAGAATAGGTTTACCAGAAGACTTTTCTGTGAAGTCATATGACGCAGACAGTATGTCGGCACCTCTTCCCACTTCCCTTATATGTGTTGTAATTTTTACCTGTATATGGCGAGATTCTGCTGGTGGATGTTTCGTCCCCGAGGCCCGCCCCCTGTACAGACCTTTTGGTCTTTGATATATGTTGGCATTTGTGGGAAGTTGATGCTGGGTCGACATCGGGCCTTACAGAATAGTCTTTTGTGTTAATTGCCGTCATTTACATCTGACGACGATACAGCTCACCAATCGCCAATGTGCGAGTTGTCACAGCGAAACAGCTCACCAATTACCAGTATACGAGTTGTTAGAGCATTTCCATCATAGCTCTCTAGATTTGTATCTGATACCGCTTATGGCAGTGCTAGGGGCCGTGTGGTCATATCATCCATGTTGACACTTGAACAGGTACAATAAAAGCGTACCTGAGATACAACACATATTACGAATCGTTAGATTCTTGGTGTGTGCTTTAGAATAGGTTTACCAGAAGACTATTCTGTGAAGTCATATGACCCAGTCAGTATGTCGGCACCTCTTCCCACTTCCCTTAAATGTGTTGTAATTTTTACCTGTATATGGCGAGATTCTGCTGGTGGACGTTTCGTCCCCGAGGCCCGCCCCCTGTACAGACCTTTTGGTCTTTGATATATGTTGGCATTTGTGGGAAGTTGATGCTGGGTCGACATCGGGCCTTACAGACTAGTCTTTTGTGTTAATTGCCGTCATTTACACCTGACGACGATACAGCTCACCAATCGCCAATGTGCGAGTTGTCACAGCGAAACAGCTCACCAATTACCAGTATACGAGTTGTCAGAGCATTTCCATCATAGCTCTCTAGATTTGTATCTAATACCGCTTATGCCGGTGCTAGGGGCCGTGTGGTCATATTATCCATGTTGCCACATGAACAGGTACAATAAAAGCGTACCTGTGATACAACACATATCACCAATCGTTAGATTCTTGGTATGTGCTTTAGAATAGGTTTACCAGAAGAATATTCTGTGAAGTCATATGACGCAGTCGGTATGTCGGCACCTTTTCCCACTTCCCTTATATGTGTTGTAATTTTTACCTGTATATGGCGAGATTCTGCTGGTGGACGTTTCGTCCCCGAGGCCCGCGCCCTTTACAGACCTTTTGGTCATTGATATATGTTGGCATTTGTGGGAAGTTGATGCTGGGTCGACATTGGGCCTTACAGACTAGTCATTTGTGTTAATTGCCGTCATTTACATCTGACGACGATACAGCTCACCAATCGGCAATGTGCGAGTTGTCACAGCGAAACAGCTCACCAATTACCAGTATACGAGTTGTCAGAGCATTTCCATCATAGCTCTCTAGATTTGTATCTAATACCGCTTATGCCGGTGCTAGGGGCCGTGTGGTCATATCATCCATGTTGACACATGAACAGGTACAATAATAGCGTACCTGAGATACAACACATATCACGAATCGTTAGATTCTTGGTGTGTGCTTTAGAATAGGTTTGCCAGAAGACTATTCTGTGAAGTCATATGACCCAGTCAGTATGTCGGCACCTCTTCCCACTTCCCTTATATGTGTTGTAATTAGAATAGGTGTACCAGAAGACTATTCTGTGAAGTCATATGACGCAGTCAGTATGTCGGCACCTCTACCCACTTCCCTTATATGTGTTGTAATTTTTACCTGTATATGGCGAGATTCTGCTGGTGGACGTTTCGTCCCCGAGGCCCGCCCCCTGTACAGACCTTTTGGTCTTTGATATTTGTGGGAAGTTGATGCTGGGTCGACATCGGGCCTTACAGACTAGTCATTTGTGTTAATTGCCGTCATTTACATTTGACGACGATACAGCTCACCAATCGCCAATGTGTGAGTTGTCACAGCGAAACAGCTCACCAATTACCAGTTTTCGAGTTGTCAGAGCATTTCCATCATAGCTCTCTAGATTTGTATCTAATACCGCTTATGCCGGTGCTAGGGGCCGTGTGGTCATATCATCCAAGTTGCCACATGAACAGGTACAATAAAAGCGTACCTGAGATACAACACATATCACGAATCGTTAGGTTCTTGGTATGTGCTTTAGAATAGGTTTACCAGAAGACTATTCTGTGAAGTCATATGACCCAGTCAGTATGTCGGCACCTCTTCCCACTTCCGATATATGTGTTGCAATTTTTACCTGTATATGGCGAGATTCTGCTGGTGGACGTTTCGTCCCCGAGGCCCGCCCCCTGTACAGACCTTTTGGTCTTTGATATATGTTGGCATTTGTGGAAAGTTGATGCTGGGTCGACATCGGGCCTTACAGACTAGTCTTTTGTGTTAATTGCCGTCATTTACACCTGACGACGATACAGCTCACCAATCGCCAATGTGCGAGTTGTCACAGCGAAACAGCTCACCAATTACCAGTATACGAGTTATCAGAGCATTTCCATCATAGCTCTCTAGATTTGTATCTAATACCGCTTATGCCGGTGCTAGGGGCCGTGTGGTCATATCATCCAAGTTGCCACATGAACAGGTACAATAAAAGCGTACCCGAGATACAACACATATCACGAATCGTTAGATTCTTGGTGTGTGCTTTAGAATAGGTTTACCAGAAGACTATTCTGTGAAGTCATATGACGCAGTCAGTATGTCGGCACCTCTTCCCACTTCCCTTATATGTGTTGTAATTTTTACCTGTATATGGCGAGATTCTGCTGGTGGATGTTTCGTCCCCGAGGCCCGCCCCCTGTACAGACCTTTTGGTCTTTGATATATGTTGGCATTTGTGGGAAGTTGATGCTGGGTCGACATCGGGCCTTACAGAATAGTCTTTTGTGTTAATTGCCGTCATTTACATCTGACGACGATACAGCTCACCAATCGCCAATGTGCGAGTTGTCACAGCGAAACAGCTCACCAATTACCAGTATACGAGTTGTTAGAGCATTTCCATCATAGCTCTCTAGATTTGTATCTGATACCGCTTATGGCAGTGCTAGGGGCCGTGTGGTCATATCATCCATGTTGACACTTGAACAGGTACAATAAAAGCGTACCTGAGATACAACACATATTACGAATCGTTAGATTCTTGGTGTGTGCTTTAGAATAGGTTTACCAGAAGACTATTCTGTGAAGTCATATGACCCAGTCAGTATGTCGGCACCTCTTCCCACTTCCCTTAAATGTGTTGTAATTTTTACCTGTATATGGCGAGATTCTGCTGGTGGACGTTTCGTCCCCGAGGCCCGCCCCCTGTACAGACCTTTTGGTCTTTGATATATGTTGGCATTTGTGGGAAGTTGATCCTGGGTCGACATCGGGCCTTACAGACTAGTCTTTCGTGTTAATTGCTGTCATTTACATCTGACGACGATACAACTCACCAATCGCCAATGTGCGAGTTGTCACAGCGAAACAACTCACCAATTACCAGTATACGAGTTGTTAGAGCATTTCCATCATAGCTCTCTAGATTTGTATCTAAAACCGCTTATGCCGGTGCTAGGGGCCGTGTGGTCATATCATCCATGTTGTCACATGAACAGGTACAATAAAAGCGTACCTGAGATACAATACATATCACGAATCGTTAGATTCTTGGTATGTGCTTTAGAATAGGTTTACCAGAAGACTATTCTGTGAAGTCGTATGACGCAGTCAGTATGTCGGCACCTCTTCCCACTTCCCTTATATGTGTTGTAATTTTTACCTGTATATTGCGAGATTCTGCTGGTGGACGTTTCGTCCCCGAGGCCCGCCCCTTGTACAGACCTTTTGGTCTTTGATATATGTTGGCATTTGTGGGAAGTTGATGCTGGGTCGACATCGGGCCTTACAGACTACACTTTTGTGTTAATTGCCTTCATTTACATCTGACGACGATACAGCTCACCAATCGCCAATGTGCGAGTTGTCACAGCGAAACAGCTCACCAATTACCAGTATACGAGCTGTCAGAGCCTTTCCATCATAGCTCTCTAGATTTGTATCTAACACCGCTTATGCCGGTGCTAGGGGTCGTGTGGTCATATCATCCATGTTGCCACATGAACAGGTACGATAAAAGTGTACCTGAGATACAACACATATCACGAATCGTTAGATTCTTGGTATGTGCTTTAGAATAGGTTTACCAGAAGAATATTCTGTGAAGTCATATGACGCAGTCGGTATGTCGGCACCTCTTCCCACTTCCCTTATATGTGTTGTAATTTTTACCTGTATATGGCAAGATTCTGCTGGTGGACGTTTCGTCCCCGAGGCCCGCCCCCTGTACAGACCTTTTGGACTTTGATATAGGTTGGCATTTGTGGGAAGTTGATGCTGGGTCGACATCGGGCCTTACAGACTTGTCTTTTGTGTTAATTGCCGTCATTTACATCTGACGACGATACAGCTCACCAATCGCCAATGTGCGAGTTGTCACAGCGAAACAGCTCACCAATTACCAGTATACGAGTTGTCAGAGCATTTCCATCATAGCTCTCTAGATTTGTATCTAATGCCGCTTATGACGGTGCTAGGGGCCGTGTTGTCATATCATCCATGTTGACACATGAACAGGTACAATAAAAGCGTACCTGAGATACAACACATATCACGAATCGTTAGATTCTTGGTGTGTGCTTTAGAATAGGTTTACCAGAAGACTATTCTGTGGAGTCATATGACCCAGTCAGTTTGTCGGCACCTCTTCCCACTTCCCTTATATGTGTTGTAATTTTTACCTGTATATGGCGAGATTCTGCTGGTGGACGTTTCGTCCCCGAGGCCCGCGCCCTGTACAGACCTTTTGGTCTTTGATATATGTTAGCATTTGTGGGAAGTTGATGCTGGGTCGACATCGGGCCTTACAGACTAGTCTTTTGTGTTAATTGCCGTCATTTACATCTGACGACGATACAGCTCACCAATCGCCATTGTGCGAGCTGTCACAGCGAAACAGCTCACCAATTACCAGTATACGAGTTGTTAGCGCATTTCCATCATAGCTCTCTAGATTTGTATCTAATACCGCTTATGCCAGTGCTAGGGGCCGTGTGGTCATATCATCCATGTTGACACTTGAACAGGTACAATAAAAGCGTACCTGAGATACAACACATATCACGAATCGTTAGATTCTTGGTGTGTGCTTTAGAATAGGTTTACCAGAAGACTATTCTGTGAAGTCATATGACCCAGTCAGTATGTCGGCACCTCTTCCCACTTTCCTTATATGTGTTGTAATTTTTACCTGTATATGGCGAGATTCTGCTGGTGGACGTTTCGTCCCCGAGGCCCACCCCCTGTACAGACCTTTTGGTCTTTGATATATGTTGGCATTTGTGGGAAGTTGATCCTGGGTCGACATCGGGCCTTACAGACTAGTCTTTCGTGTTAATTGCTGTCATTTACATCTGACGACGATACAACTCACCAATCGCCAATGTGCGAGTTGTCACAGCAAAACAACTCACCAATTACCAGTATACGAGTTGTCAGAGCATTTCCATCATAGCTCTCTAGATTTGTATCTAATACCGCTTATGCCGGTGCTAGGGGCCGTGTGGTCATATCATCCATGTTGCCACATGAACTGGTACAATAAAAGCGTACCTGAGATACAACACATATCACGAATCGTTAGATTCTTGGTATGTGCTTTAGAATAGGTTTACCAGAAGACTATTCTGTGAAGTCATATGACGCAGTCAGTATGTCGGCACCTCTTCCCACTTCCCTTATATGTGTTGTAATTTTTACCTGTATATGGCGAGATTCTGCTGGTGGACGTTTCGTCTCCGAGGCCCGCCCCCTGTACAGACCTTTTGGTCTTTGATATATGTTGGCATTTGTGGGAAGTTGATGCTGGGTCGACATCGGGCCTTACAGACTACTCTTTTGTGTTAATTGCCTTCATTTACATCTGACGACGATACAGCTCACCAATCGCCAATGTGCGAGTTGTCACAGCGAAACGGCTCACCAATTACCAGTATACGAGCTGTCAGAGCCTTTCGATCATAGCTCTCTAGATTTGTATCTAACACCGCTTATGCCGGTGCTAGTGGCCGTGTGGTCATATCATCCATGTTGTCACATGAACAGGTACAATAAAAGCGTACCTGAGATACAACACATATCACGAATCGTTAGATTCTTGGTATGTGCTTTAGATTAGGTTACCAAAAGACTATTCTGTGAAGACATATGACGCAGTCAGTATGTCGGCACCTCTTCCCACTTCCCTTATATGTGTTGTAATTAGAATAGGTTTACCAGAAGACTATTCTGTGAAGTCATATGACGCAGTCAGTATGTCGGCACCTCTTCCCACTTCCCTTATATGTGTTGTAATTTTTACCTGTATATGGCGAGATTCTGCTGGTGGACGTTTCGTCTCCGAGGCCCGCCCCCTGTACAGACCTTTTGGTCTTTGATATATGTTGGCATTTGTGGGAAGTTGATGCTGGGTCGACATCGGGCCTTACAGACTAGTCATTTGTGTTAATTGCCGTCATTTACATTTGACGACGATACAGCTCACCAATCGCCAATGTGCGAGTTGTCACAGCGAAACAGCTCACCAATTACCAGTTTTCGAGTTGTCAGAGCATTTCCATCATAGCTCTCTAGATTTGTATCTAATACCGCTTATGCCGGTGCTAGGGGCCGTGTGGTCATATCATCCAAGTTGCCACATGAACAGGTACAATAAAAGCGTACCTGAGATACAACACATATCACGAATCGTTAGATTCTTGGTGTGTGCTTTAGAATAGGTTTACCAGAAGACTATTCTGTGAAGTCATATGACCCAGTCAGTATGTCGGCACCTCTTCTCACTTCCCTTATATGTGTTGTAATTAGAATAGGTTTACCAGAAGACTATTCTGTGAAGTCATATGACGCAGTCAGTATGTCGGCACCTCTTCCCACTTCCCTTATATGTGTTGTAATTTTTACCTGTATATGGCGAGATTCTGCTGGGGGACGTTTCGTCTCCGAGGCCCGCCCCCTGTACAGACCTTTTGGTCTTTGATATATGTTGGCATTTGTGGGAAGTTGATGCTGGGTCCACATCGGGCCTTACAGACTAGTCATTTGTGTTAATTGCCGTCATTTACATTTGACGACGATACAGCTCACCAATCGCCAATGTGCGAGTTGTCACAGCGAAACAGCTCACCAATTACCAGTTTTCGAATTGTCAGAGCATTTCCATCATAGCTCTCTAGATTTGTATCTAATACCGCTTATGCCGGTGCTAGGGGCCGTGTGGTCATATCATCCATGTTGCCACATGAACAGGTACAATAAAAGCGTACCTGAGATACAACACATATCACGAATCGTTAGATTCTTGGTATGTGCTTTAGAATAGGTTTACCAGAAGACTATTCTGTGAAGTCATATGACCCAGTCAGTATGTCGGCACCTCTTCCCACTTCGTCTATATGTGTTGCAATTTTTACCTGTATATGGCGAGATTCTGCTGGTGGACGTTTCGTCCCCGAGGCCCGCCCCCTGTACAGACCTTTTGGTCTTTGATATATGTTGGCATTTGTGGGAAGTTGATGCTGGGTCGACATCGGGCCTTACAGACTAGTCATTTGTGTTAATTGCCGTCATTTACATCTGACGACGATACAGCTCACCAATCGGCAATGTGCGAGTTGTCACAGCGAAACAGCTCACCAATTACCAGTATACGAGTTGTCAGAGGATTTCCATCATAGCTCTCTAGATTTGTATCTAATACCGCTTATGCCAGTGCTAGGGGCCGTGTGGTCATATCATCCATGTTGACACTTGAACAGGTACAATAAAAGCGTACCTGAGATACAACACATATCACGAATCGTTAGATTCTTGGTGTGTGCTTTAGAATAGGGTTACCAGAAGACTATTCTGTGAAGTCATATGACCCAGTCAGTGTGTCGGCACCTCTTCCCACTTCCCTTATATGTGTTGTAATTTTTACCTGTATATGGCGAGATTCTGCTGGTGGACGTTTCGTCTCCGAGGCCCGCCCCCTGTACAGACCTTTTGGTCTTTGATATATGTTGGCATTTGTGGGAAGTTGATGCTGGGTCGACATCGGGCCTTACAGACTACTAATTTGTGTTAATTGCCGTCATTTACATTTGACGACGATACAGCTCACCAATCGCCAATGTGCGAGTTGTCACAGCGAAACAGCTCACCAATTACCAGTTTTCGAATTGTCAGAGCATTTCCATCATAGCTCTCTAGATTTGTATCTAATACCGCTTATGCCGGTGCTAGGGGCCGTGTGGTCATACCATCCATGTTGCCACATGAACAGGTACAATAAAAGCGTAACTGAGATACAACACATATCACGAATCGTTAGATTCTTGGTGTGTGCTTTAGAATAGGTTTACCAGGAGACTATTCTGTGAAGTCATATGACCCAGTCAGTATGTCGGCACCTCTTCTCACTTCCCATATATGTGTTGCAATTTTTACCTGTATATGGCGAGATTCTGCTGGTGGACGTTTCGTTCCCGAGGCCCGCCCCCTGCACAGACCTTTTGGTCTTTGATATATGTTGGCATTTGAGGGAAGTTGATGCTGGGTCGACATCGGGCCTTACAGACTAGTCTTTTGTGTTAATTGCCGTCATTTACACCTGACGACGATACAGCTCACCAATCGCCAGTGTGCGAGTTGTCACAGCGAAACAGCTCACCAATTACCAGTATACGAGTTGTCAGAGCATTTCCATCATAGCTCTCTAGATTTGTATCTAATACCGCTTATGCCGGTGCTAGGGGCCGTGTGGTCATATCATCCAAGTTGCCACATGAACAGGTACAATAAAAGCGTACCCGAGATACAACACATATCACGAATCGTTAGATTCTTGGTATGTGCTTTAGAATAGGTTTACCAGAAGACTATTCTGTGAAGTCATATGACGCAGTCAGTATGTCGGCACCTCTTCCCACTTCCCTTATATGTGTTGTAATTTTGACCTGTATATGGCGAGATTCTGCTGGTGGACGTTTCGTCTCCGAGGCCCGCCCCTTGTACAGACCTTTTGGTCTTTGATATATGTTGGCATTTGTGGGAAGTTGATGCTGGGTCGACATCGGGCCTTACAGACTACTCTTTTGTGTTAATTGCCTTCATTTACATCTGACGACGATACAGCTCACCAATCGCCAATGTGCGAGTTGTCACAGCGCAACGGCTCACCAATTAGCAGTATACGAGCTGTCAGAGCCTTTCCATCATAGCTCTCTAGATGTATCTAACACCGCTTATGCCGGTGCTAGGGGCCGTGTGGTCATATCATCCATGTTGTCACATGAACAGGTACAATAAAAGCGTACCTGAGATACAACACATATCACGAATCGTTAGATTCTTGGTATGTGCTTTAGATTAGGTTACCAGAAGACTATTCTGTGAAGACATATGACGCAGTCTGTATGTCGGCACCTCTTCCCACTTCCCTTATATGTGTTGTAATTAGAATAGGTTTACCAGAAGACTATTCTGTGAAGTCATATGACGCAGTCAGTATGTCGGCACCTCTTCCCACTTCCCTTATATGTGTTGTAATTTTTACCTGTATATGGCGAGATTCTGCTGGTGGACGTTTCGTCCCCGAGGCCCGCCCCCTGTACAGACCTTTTGGTCTTTGATATATGTTGGCATTTGTGGAAAGTTGATGCTGGGTCGACATCGGGCCTTACAGACTAGTAATTTGTGTTAATTGGCGTCATTTACATTTGACGACGATACAGCTCACCAATCGCCATTGTGCGAGCTGTCACAGCGAAACAGCTCACCAATTACCAGTATACGAGTTGTTAGCGCATTTCCATCATAGCTCTCTAGATTTGTATCTAATACCGCTTATGCCAGTGCTAGGGGCCGTGTGGTCATATCATCCATGTTGACACTTGAACAGGTACAATAAAAGCGTACCTGAGATACAACACATATCACGAATCGTTAGATTCTTGGTGTGTGCTTTAGAATAGGTTTACCAGAAGACTATTCTGTGAAGTGATATGACCCAGTCAGTATGTCGGCACCTCTTCCCACTTCCCTTATATGTGTTGTAATTTTTACCTGTATGTGGCGAGATTCTGCTGGTGGACGTTTCGTCCCCGAGGCCCGCCCCCTGTACAGACCTTTTGGTCTTTGATATATGTTGGCATTTGTGGGAAGTTGATGCTGGGTCGACATCGGGCCTTACAGACTAGTCTTTCGTGTTAATTGCTGTCATTTACATCTGACGACGATACAACTCACCAATCGCCAATGTGCGAGTTGTCACAGCGAAACAACTCACCAATTACCAGTATACGAGTTGTCAGAGCATTTCCATCATAGCTCTCTAGATTTGTATCTAATACCGCTTATGCCGGTGCTAGGGGCCGTGTGGTCATATCATTCAAGTTGCCACATGAACTGGTACAATAAAAGCGAACCTGAGATACAACACATATCTCGAATCGTTAGATTCTTGGTACGTACTTTAGAATATGTTTACCAGAAGACTATTCTGTGAAGTCATATGACGCAGTCAGTATGTCGGCACCTCTTCCCACTTCCCTTATATGTGTTGTAATTTTTACCTGTATATGGCGAGATTCTGCTGGTGGACGTTTCGTCTCCGAGGCCCGCCCCTTGTACAGATCTTTTGGTCTTTGATATATGTTGGCATTTGTGGGAAGTTGATGCTGGGTCGACATCGGGCCTTACAGACTACTCTTTTGTGTTAATTGCCTTCATTTACATCTGACGACGATACAGCTCACCAATCGCCAATGTGCGAGTTGTCACAGCGAAACGGCTCACCAATTACCAGTATACGAGCTGTCAGAGCCTTTCGATCATAGCTCTCTAGATTTGTATCTAACACCGCTTATGCCGGTGCTAGTGGCCGTGTGGTCATATCATCCATGTTGTCACATGAACAGGTACAATAAAAGCGTACCTGAGATACAACACATATCACGAATCGTTAGATTCTTGGTATGTGCTTTAGATTAGGTTACCAAAAGACTATTCTGTGAAGACATATGACGCAGTCAGTATGTCGGCAC